>MCJB01048343.1:48371-93576 GCA_002018475.1 Nicotiana obtusifolia | reverse complement strand
CAGCAAGTAAAATATGAACATCAGAGGCCGGGTGGTTTGCTTCAACAGATAGCTATTCCCGAGCGGAAATGGGAGCGGATCACTATGGATTTTGTTGTTGGACTCCCACGGACTTTGAAGAAGTTCGGTGCTATTTGGGTGATTGTGGATCGGCTGACCAAGTCCGCGCACTTCATTCCTGTGTGTACTACCTATTCTTCAGAATGGTTGGCAAGGATTTATCTCCGAGAGATTGTCCGGCTGCATGGTGTTCCAGTTTCTATCATTTCAGATAGAGGTACTCAGTTTACTTCGCAGTTCTGGAAAGCCGTGCAGAGGGAGTTGGGTACTCAGGTGGAGTTGAGCACAGCATTTCATCCTCAGACGGATGGGCAGTCAGAACGTGCCATTCAGATACTGGAGGACATGTTGCGTGCATGTGTTATTGATTTCGGAGGTTCATGGGATGAATTTCTACCGCTTGCAGAGTTCGCTTGTAACAACAGCTACCAGTTATGTATTTAGATGGCTCCGTATGAGGCTCTATATGGGATACAGTGTAGATCTTCGGTTGGTTGGTTTGAGCCCGACGAGGCTAGGCTATTGGGGACTGACTTGGTTTAGGATGCTTTAGAGAAGGTGAAAATAATCCAGGAAAGGCTCCGTACAGCGCAGTCGAGGCAAAAGAGTTATGCCGACAGAAAGGCTCGAGATGTGTCCTACATGGTTGGCGAGAAGGTCTTGCTGAAGGTTTCGCCCATGAAAGGCGCTATGAGATTCGGGAAGAAAGGGAAACTGAGTCCTCGGTTTATTGGGCCATTTGAGGTGCTTCGAAGAATCGGGGAGGTGGCTTATGAGATTGCTTTGCCACCCAGACTGTCAAGTGTACACCCAGTATTTCATGTTTCCATGCTCCAGAAGTATATTGGAGACCCGTCTCATATTTTGGACTTCAGCACGATTCAGTTAGATGATAATTTGACCTATGAGGTGGAGCCAGTGGCGTTTTGGATCGTCAGGTTCGGAAGTTGAGGACCAAAGAGATAGCTTCAGTGAAAGTACAATGGAGAGGTCGGTCCGTGGAGGAGGCTACCTGGGAAACCGAGCCAGATATGCGGAGTAGATATCCTCACCTATTTGGGACTTCAGGTATGCTTCTTGACTCGTTTGAGGACGAACGTTTGTTTAAGAGGGGGAGAATGTGACGACCCGGCCAGTCGTCTCGTGGGTTACCACTCCGTCTTCCCCATTCCTACTTCATTTACGCTTCGTTATCCATGTTTTATGTGATCGAGTTGAGCAGTTTGCGTTTGGAGTGAATTTGGTAAGAAATGAGACACTTAGTCTCTTTTAAGAAGGTTTAAGTTGGGAAAGTCAATCGGATGTTGACTTATGAGTTAGAGGGTTCGGATCTGAATCCCGATGGTTCGGTTAGCTTCGGGAGGTGATTTATGACTTAGGAGTGCGATCGGAATTGATTTTGAAGGTCCGGTGTAGAATTAGGCTTGAATTGGCGAAGTTGGAATTTTGGCGATTTCCGGTCGATCAGCGAGATTTCGATCCGAGGGTCGGAATGGAATTCCGACAGTTGCTGTAGTTTCGAGATGTGAATTAGGACGTGTGTGTGAAATTTCAGGTCATTCGGACGTGGTTCGGTTGGGTTTATATCAAAAGAGCGATTTAGAAGATTTTTGAAAATCCTTAGGCTTGAATCCGATGCGAATTTTATGTTGTGATGTTGATTTGAGCGTACCGAAGGTTGGAACAAGTTTGAATAATGATATGGGATATGTTGGCGTGTTTGGTTGAGGTTCTAGAGGCCTCGGGTGAGTTTTGGGTAGTTAAACGGATTAAAACATCGTTGGAAAAGCAAAAGTTGCAGAAAAACCAGGTGAGAATGCGGACCGCATAACTCAAATGCGGACCGCATTCTCACAGTGAAGTCGAAAAAACAAGCAGAAATCTGGGCAAGATTCGCGACCAAAATGCGGCCAGAATGTGAACCGCAAACCTGAAATGCGAACCGCATATTTAACAGTGGAGATCGCATATTGAGACAGAAACTTGGACAAAATCTACGTCAGGAATGCGATCGCAAATCATGAAATGCGAACCGAAAACCTTGCTTTGTGTTGATTTCGCGGCGAAGGCTAGGGCTATCTTCACGATGGCTACGTCTAATATGCGAACTGCATACCTATTATGCGACAGGTATGCGATCGCATAATTGGCCGGGCAAGGGTGTTTTAACTCGATTTTGACCACTCTATAAATAGAACTCAGTGCCCATTTTGCCATGCAAAACCCATTTTCGATACCCACGAAGAGAAACACCACCAAATACCATAGAATCACAGCAAATCAACCTCAAAACTACATCCAAAGGAGATTTCCTTGGATAAATTCTTAAAGTGAGGAATTTTGGTCACCTCAAACATACTTGGGGCCATAGAACTCGGATTGAAGCAAGTCTTGAAGAAATTCTCGGAGGGTTTCTAAGGGAAACATCGGGGTAAGTATTTCTAACTCAATTTTGAAAGATTTACCTAAGATTATAGTTGTTTTTAGCATTTTTTACTGGTGATTTAAGTTGGGGAGAATTGTGGAAGACTCTAAGCTTGGACTTTGGGACTTAGAGGTCGAGCCGATGTCGGAATTTAATAAATCTCGTATGAATGAACTCGTGATGAGATAAGGAACCCGTTGAGGTAAAAGTTCCTGAATTTCTAGAAGTGGACCTGGGGCTCGGGTTTTGGTAATTTCGGGATTTCTTAGTAATTTTGATTGTTTTCGCGTGGGCTTTGTTCCCTCGACATATTGTGACATAATTGTTTTGAATTTGGATAGATTCGACGCACGTGGAGGCCAATTCAAAGGGCAAAGGCGTCGTGGGCTAAGGATTTAGCCAGATTGAGGTGAGTAGTGAATGTAAATGATGTTCTAAGGGTTTGAAACCCCGGATTTGCACATCGTAGTGCTACACTGTGTCGTTTACTACTGGAGATTGTGACTTGGTCCATCCCGATTGATGATGTTACTACGTAACTGATTGAAACTTATTGATGTTATCATATTTGGGCATCTCGCCGGTTATGTAAACACTTCAGGGGTATTTGTCACTGTTTACTAAATCATATTTGGGCATCTCGCCGGTTATGTGAACCCTTCTGGGGTATTTGTCACTGAATTGCTTCATTTCATAAACTCAGTTTTGAAATTTAAATGATATTTTCTAATGATTTTAATGGGATCGGGTGGCACGCCGCCACAGATATGATATAAATGGATCGGGTGGCATGCCGTCACGGAATATGATATATTGGATCGGGTGGCACGCCGTCACGAGATATTGCGCTACTGCACTTCCCACAGTGAGCGTAGGGTACCCATGGGATCAGGTGACACGCCGTCACGAGATATGACTTGGCCAGTCATGATATTTTCTTTTACTGTATGTTATTGACTCAATTATTTACATGTTATTGTTTCATTATGGATTGCTGTATGCCTCATGTGTTTCCTTACTCTCAGATGTTATTTATAATTATTACTCACTGAGTTGGAAGTACTCACATTACTCCCTGCACCATGTGTGCAGATTCAGGCGATATCGGTTCCGCTCCGAGACATTGACTACTACTGTCAGGGCGGTGATTCAGAGATTACGAGGTAGCTGTTGGCGTCCGCAGCCCCGTATCTCTTTTACCTTGTTGTTTCCACTATTTTTAAACAGTTGTGCCAAAGATATTGTAATAGTAATATTATTATTAGGATTTTCATTAGCTGCTCATGACTTTGTGACACCCCGATTTGAGGGCTATAGTCGGGATGGTTCGCTATTTTTCCGCTAATTTCTGCTATTAAACCATACTTATATTATTTTCGTGTTGCTAACTGTTTATATCGAGGTTAAGTTTGGATTGGCTAGCCTTGTCTTCGTGAGAGGCGCCATCACGACCGGGTTGGGATTTTGGGTCGTGAAACATAGCTCGACACTTGCACACCCATTCACAAGGAACACTAGGTCCTCATCTTCCACCTGGAATTCCGAGTGAGGAAAACATCTCAGCAACTAAACCTTTCTACCAACTCAACCTCGTAGAACCAAAATCATAGCACGTAATAACTTCCAATACCTCTAGAGCACCCAAACCACAAGTCTGGCCAAACCATCCAGAGATCATATTAGATCCTAGCAAATTTAACTAACAGAAAGTTCACCCAAGTCTCATGATCCTCAATCGCAACGAAACAAGGACGATAGACACAGGCTATCACAATAGAATTCCCCAACTGGCGTGAACACATGAACATAGTACAAGCTCACCAAACACAACCATATGCATGATGAATCTTACCAATCAATGGGACCAGATCAAAATAACACAAATGTATCTCTGTAATCAATCGAGATCATACCTGTAATGACATCATTTGGTGCATCAGCCTCCGCCCAACAAGGAAAAACATAACAATGAGCCAGGCCTCCTCCTCTAGGAGGAACTCTACCTGCCTGACCTCCAGCCCTAGCTGGCGGTGTAGGCATAGTAGCATCTGCAGTAGAACTCATAGTCTGAATATCCCGCTATGACACATCTGTCTGGAGTCTAGGAAAATCTCTCACCATATGGCTGGTACTCCACACTCAAAGCAACCTCTCCGCTTGATGTGGCTGTGGAAGTGGTCCGGTATGGGTACTTTGGGACCCATAGATATCTAAAACACCCGCATGAAGCATAAAGTGCAAATTGAACTGGCTGACCCATAAAACCTATACCATGACGCACCCTGCCTCCAAAATAGGGATCAGCAGATCTTCACGGTACACGAGGTTTCTTAGCCTCCCTGCCCTCTCTCCTAACCCCGCATACCCTCTAATCTGCGAGCGATCTCTCCACTTGCTGAAACAGAACATCCATCTCCAACTCCCGAGCCATACTAAATCTGATACCACAACTGAGCCCCTCAATGAACCTGCGGACTCGCTCTCTAATTGTAGAAACCGAAGCTGGTGCATGCCTGGACAGATCACTGAATCTAGCAGCATACTCTGACACGGATATAGTACCCTGGCGCAGCTGCTCGAACTTTGTGCGCCATGCATTCCGAAGGGTCTAGGAAACAAACTCTCTCAAGAACATCTCTGAAAACTTGTCCGTGAAAGTGAAGCTGCATTCGCTGGGCAACCCTCCTCGCGAGCCCGCCACCACTTATACGCTGCTCCCGATAGCTCCCGATGCAACCCTCCTCGTCTCCATAATACCCATGGTGCGGAGAATATGATGACACTTCTCTAGAAAACCGTGTGCATCCTCTGAAGCAAAGTCACTGAAAGTAGGAGGTACTTCTTGAATATCTCAAGTCTCAAGTCCTCCTCCTTAGATGCCCGTGGTTTTACCTCAGGCTGAACCAGAATAACAGGCTGTGCTGGCATGACACCCGAACCTGAACAATGTGGAACCGCTGCTCCAGCGTAAGGGCGGCGAGAGTCTGAGCTCCTCCCCGGTCTGTGAAGTAGCTTGTGCTACCGAAATCAATCCCTCCTAAGCCAATGTACCAAACATGCTCAGGAACTGTGCTAATGTCTCCTGAAGTCTCGGGTAGCAACAGGCCGGTGCCTGTCCCCCTATCGGAGCTACTAGTGACTCCTAAGCTGCTGCTTTGGTAGGTGCTCTAGCTGTAGCACGTGCTCCTTCTCGGCTTCTGCCTCTGCCTCGGCCCTAGCAACACCAGCTTTGGGGGCAACGACATCAGTAATTGCAACTCATGTTCTAACTATCCGTTAGAGAATAGAATGAAAAAAGCTTAAACTCCGAAATCAATAAACTCGCACGATGTGAATGAAAGAAGTGAAGTTTTTCTAATAGTTTCGTAGCCTCTCGAAGATAAGTTCAGGTGTCTCCGCACCGATCCGCAAGACTCTACTAAACTCGCTTATGATTCGTAGCACCTATGAGCCTAGAGCTCTGATAACAACTTGTCACGACTCAAAATCCCTCCTCAGGAGTCGTGATGGCACCTAGTCCTAGGGACTAGGTAAGCCTAATACTTTGAGAGTTAATTAACAGATTTATACGAATCAACGATTTAACATGAACCAGAAATTTCTATACAAAGCCAACAACATTCAATAGATGTACACTATCGCAAAACCGATAGTACAAGTCAGAAGCTCTATTGAGTTTGCTAAAAAATCTCTAGGTACAACTATTCAATAATAGAAATAAACAGTACAAAGTAAAATTTTAGAAGGTCACTCCAAGGCTTGTGAACGAGATAGCAAGTATACCTTGAAGTCTTCGCTGCAACTCCCAATCAGCTAACTAATGACCAGCGCACTCCGAAGCACTTGGATTTTCACAAAAATGTGCAGAAAGCATAGCATGAGTACACCACAGTGGTACCCAGTAAGTATCAAGACTAACCTCGATGGAGTTGTGATGAGGAACAGTAAAGACACCTACTAGACATAATAACCTGTACAAGTACGAATATGAAACTAATAAGGAACAATATCAATATAAAGCAAAGCATGATAGGAATAATAAAACAATACTTGCAATAGAAAACTAGAAGCAACAATTAGCAACTAGGAACGATAGGTAATAATGCCGTAAAGTAAGCAGAATACAGTTAAAGTCCGGTGAAACCATGTAAGGGAAAACATGTAACAACCCAATAGAACAACTGCTCTCACACAAGGTTTATACAAAAATTTTGCCGAGGTACCACACCTCATAATCACAATCACGGGTCCCAAATCACGAACCCTAATCACTAGGCATCTTGTGCCACATTACAAGTCACATCCGCACGGACAACTCACATGCCAATACCATTAATACCTCATATCTGCACGGACAACTCACCTGCTAAGCGAGTGACAATATCTTGTATCTGCACGGACAACTCACGTGCTAGTAGTAACAATGTCTCATAACTGCACGGACAACTCATGTGCCAATAGTAGCAATATCTCATATCCGCACGGACAACTCACGTGCCAATAGTACAACTCACGCACAGAAGGCAGGCATACAAGAATGCATGTAATTGATCAATAAACATCAGGGTTCATCTTCTTATACTAATATGAGTGACTAATTATGGTGTATTCTTGTGCAAGTGTTCTATCACAGCTCGAGTTAACAAGTAAGATCAGAGACAACGAATGGCACATAGGAAACAACACAACAAAACCGTAATATGCATGATTCGCACAAGGTAGACACACCACTACACAAATATCATCAATAACAATGCCCCAGGGACATTACAAATCATCACAAATCAACCCCGACATAGCCCCCCTTGTCTCGCCATGTGCACAACAGTAAAGTAAATGTTTGTCTTGTTTTGCCACACACACATAATAATATTCCCACCTTTGTATCGCCACATGCGCAAACCCACATATATAACCCGCCTTGTCACGCCGCATGTGCAAATATCAATAATAACATTAGCACGGACAACTCAGATGCGAACACCCCGACAATCCTCTCAACAATATCACGTGTGTCAAAAACATAAAACAATATAAAAACTCGCACCATATGTGCCCATATGCCAACACATTTCCTTAAAAATAATTTCAATATCACAACCACACATATCCCTCGGCTCAACAACAACAATAATAACTCGAGAGCACGGCAAGTAAATCAACATAAGAATTACAAAATCACAATGAAATGGAAGATCGAGCTAATAATGGAAGACATAACAAGTAATAATGGCTTCAAATATAAATAACTCAACAATAGCAGAGATAATGTGTATCAACAATATCAAATAAGAATAACTCAATAATAGGAGAGTCAACATGTAACCACGATTTCAAAGATAAATCACAATGGAAGAGATAACATGTAATAAAAGAGGCAACAACTCCAATTAAAGCATATAAGAGTATATTTGGCAACTAAGGGTAGCACATGAACCAATCAACTTCAAATATGGCATGTAATGGTCAATTTAGCAATGAAGGATATAACATGATAAGGCTACTTCATTTTAATGTGCATAAAAACCTAAGAGTCTAAAATGGTCAAATTTCCACATATAAGTCGTGTACACACTCGTCGCCTCATGTACACGTCCTTCACGTAGTCTAAATAGTGCAAACAACCCAATTCCTATGGGGAATTTTCCCCACAAAATGTTAGGTAAGATACTTACCTCAAACGCCCTCAATCAATACTCTAAAATAGCTTTTCCTTCACAATTCACCTCCGCTCGGCTAAAAAATAACCAAAATTGACTTAATAACATCAAATAATACAAGAAAAATCAATTCCAATAATTAAAGCTATGATATTTACACAATTTCTCAAAAGTCAAGAAAAGTCAATCCTGGGTCCCCCCGGTCAAAACCTGGGTCCAAGAGTAGATTCCTACTACCCATATCCCACGTGTCTATATATGTGTTTTGTTTCAAAATCCGAGTTCAACTCAACTCTCAAATCCCAAATTTTCTTTCTTCAAAACATAGAAAATGTTTTTCAAAATTTCCCTTTGTTTCTCATAAATTTGATGTTAAATCTCACATATAATCATGTAAAATAGTTTAAAATTGATCAAAATTACTTTCCCAATGATTGTAGATGAAACTCCCCTCTCCAAATCGCCTCCTAAAGAGTCTAGGGTTCAAAATATGAAAGAATGAGCTAAAATCCCCAAATTCGAACTCTTAACCCAGCTGCAGATGTCGCATTTGTGACCAAAAGTTCGCAATTGCGGATGTTCGCATTTGCGACAAAAATTTCTCAATATGCGGATGTTCCAATTGCGACTAGGGTTCACAATTGCGACCAGGGTTTGCAATTGCAACCAAAATTTTGCAGTTGCAAGAAAAAGTTTGTAATTGCGAATCACCAGCACCAACAATCCTAAACTTCACCGAAAAGATTCAAAACCACCCTGAAACTCATCCGGAACCTCCCAAACACAAATCATATATTAATTTCAATCATATAACACGCTACGGACCTGCTCGCTCACTCAAAACACTGAAAAGTGGTCATCTTGAGCCGATAGTGACCATGGTCAAACTCCAAATTTTTTAACTTAACTAGTCTCTCAACCAATGATCCAAAATACACCCAAGCCCCTCGGGACCCTGCCAAAACATACCAACAAGTTCCAAAACATAATACGAACCTACTCGAGACCTCAAATCATGAAACATAACATCAAATCCATGAATCGCACCTCAATTCAAGATTAATGAACTATGAATTTTCAAGTTCTACAACTTGCGTCTAATCATATCAACAAGCCGCAATGACTTCAAATTTTACATGCAAGTCCCAAATGACACAATAGAGCAATTCCCACTCTCGGAACCACAATCCGAACCCTTTATCAACAAAGTTAACTCCCTGTCAAACCTCTCAACCTTCCAAACTTTTAACTTTTCAACTTTCGCCAAAATGCGACAAATAAACCTACGGTCCTCCAAATCCAGATCCGACATACGCCTTAGTCCAAAATCACCATATGAAGCTATTGGAATCATCAAAATACCATTCTAGAGTGGTCAACACAAAAGTCAAACTCCTGTCAACTCTTGCTACTTAAGCTTCTAAACACAGAATTATTCTTCCAAATCAACCACGAATCATCTAAAAACCGAATCCTGCCACACACACAAGTCATAATAGAAACTCCAAGCTACTCGAGACCTTAAGCCACCGAACAGAATGTTAATTCTCAAAATGACCGATGGGTCGTTACATGGTTTGATTGTGATATTTAAGGAGCACGATCATTATTGCTTTTTGTATTTTTGTATTTATTCTTGTTATTTTTATTTCTTATTAAATACACAAATTTATAAAGTAAGTGTCTTTTCACCACCTCGTTGAGGTTAGGCTCGACACTTATTGAGTACATGGGTCAGTTGTACTCATACTACGCTTCTGCACTTCTTGTGTAGATCCATTCATTGGTAATAGCGGAGCCTCGATAGGTGCTTCGATTGGACATTTGGGAGACATAAAGTAATATTGCATATCATTTTGCATGCTCTGAAGTCACCTTCATTATCTCTACTATTGTTTATTTTATCTGTTAAATGTTTAGTCTTGCTTCCTTATTTACTGGTAAGTGTTGGCTTTCCTAGCAAGTGGGGCTAAGTGCCATCACGATTCCTTGGTTTGAATCGTGACAATTTCATACTAAAAAATTACAAAAATTAGATTTCAATACATAAAGCTTTAACAAGTGCTATTTTAAATGTAGGATTCTAAAAACATTATATTTAAAAGATAACTATAGAATTCAGACATTTAATTCCTTTATCATCAACATAATCTTATAATGTTATCATCAAGTGTCATTTTACCAACCATTCTTTAAATAGATGTTTAGAAAACAATATGATACTTCATATTCAATAAAATATTTTACTACATGGAAACATCCGCACCCACTTGTCCCCACAAGCACAAATGCAAATTTATAAATAAATCATGTCTTAACTCAAATCATGTTCTTAGAGAAAATTCCTCAAGAATAGTAAATTTTAATCAACTTACCTCATGTCCAAGCTCCAAAAAAGTTATGTTGCTCCAAATTGTTTAAAATGCTAAAAAGTCGTCAACAAGTCGATATCTATATTTATGAGTTCACATATATCAATAACGCATCACAACAATACCTAGTAAACCAACTAAGCGCCTAAAAATTAGGTCCAACTCCATAACTTTTACAAAAATCCTTATTTCATCATTTGAACGTCAATCCTTGAATTTAAACTCCAATTCATCCATTAAATTTATTATGGAATCTAGTTCTTCCATTAAAAACTCAAAACAATATCTTTCAAAAACATCCAATACTATTTATCTTCCCTGTCAACAAAAATTTCGAAGTTAAAGCTAGGGTTTATCTATTCCATCCTTCCAATTACTTTTCCAACTCACAGACAACATTAAAACACTTATTTGCATTTCATAAATAAGTTTTAAGAAGTGGAAATTACATTTGGAAGCAAACCTTAGAAAATTTCTCTTTTAATGTTCTTGGTTGATTTGATGAAATCTATCAAACCCAAGGATGTTGTAATATTAATACTAGTATAAATCAGTATTAATTAGCATAAAACATGAATAAAAACTCACCTTGTATGACTAAAATGAAGCCATAGTCGAAATCCTCTCTAAAAGCTCCAAAGACATTCAAAATTTGACCCCAAGTCATCTCTCCCCGGCTTAAGGGGTATATGTACCTTTCCCAAGTGCGTTGAGTGCATACGGGACTTGAACCCGGTACTGAGTGCGAACGTAGAACTTTATCAAGTGTTTTCTCAAGCGCGCGGGCGCACAGTCAATGCGCAACTTGGATAGTGTTTATAAATCAGTCATAACTTTGTGTATAAAAATTCAAATGATGAACGGTTTGAACCATTAAAAACTAAACTCAAAGAGATTTTATTTTATATCTTGTCCACCGCATAACTCATTAACACAGAAATTTATGGTCATTTTAAATTAAATCATGTGCGATTTTAGGCTTCTTTTTCCTTTTAACAATTCCAACTTGTTATAAATAACTTTTCCTATTCTAAACATCCTTATAACCCTCCAAACCATGTCTAACATATTTTCAAATACCCATATGGAGTTATCCGTAGCTATAGTTGTTGTTAGCATGCAAATAATAAGTTTAGCGCGTAATGACCTTCCAATGAGGCCTCAAGCATTTGAAAATATTATCGGGGTGCTATAACACCGATATGGTAAAATGTACTATTTGTGGAGATGATTTTAAACATACGACTGGAGCAAGCGGTAGGGGTTAAATGTACTATAAATCGGGGTGTTGATTTAGATGAAAAACAAGCAACCCTAAACCTAACTATTGGAGGACTTCTCAAATATGATAAAAATAAAGAATTAAGAGGAGTTATCAAAAATGATTGCTTTGGGTTGTCTACCTTTTCTTTTTTCTTATTCATCATATCTTATTATGCATATTCAAAGAATATATAATTCTTTATTTCAAGGTATTCCTGGAAGTACTGGTAGATCAAGGACAATATCAGACATGCATATGTTATTTGTTTGACTATTTTTCTTGTACAGTTTCTCTTATTTTTGATATTGGTCATGTTGTTAATAGGATAATTATTTGGCAATTATATATCATTGGATAGAATCCCAACTTGTCGTGATGGCACCTAACACACTTTCCGGGCAAGCCGACAATGCATAACAACTAATCATTTGAATAAAACATGATTTAATAAACTCAACAGTAGAAAATCTCATAAATATCTGATAAAAGTATCTGAAGCTCCACTATAATCATCCCAAAACCTGATGTCAACAAGTACATAAGCACTACTGGGTTTCAACATAGACAAAACTCTAGTATAACTGTCTAAATAATAAAACAGTGTAGAAAAGCATGAAAGGAAGGGGAGTCAAGGTCTGCAGACGTCATAGCGGCTAGCTCAAAGTCTCTGAGCAGGTACTAGCACCACTCTATCAATCATCGCGTCTAGAAGTACCTGGATCTGCACACGAAATGCAGAGTGTAGTATGAGTACAACCAACCCAACGTACTCAATAAGTAACTAACCTTGGGCTGAAAGCAGAGACGAGCCCAGAAGGATACAGTCACAACAAATATAATGACGACACAGGTTATATAAAGACCATGAAAATAAATAACTCAGAGAAATTCCATAATCAGCTCGTTCATATTACAGAAATTTAGACATGCTTTCAAGTTCAACGATTAAAGCCCAACACTGATGAAATATGTCAAGTACAACTAGCATGAGGAATGTTACATCTCCGTGCCTACATGTCAAATATGCATGCCAAATGAAATGTATCACCATGATATTTTCACGTACTCATACTCTCAAAGTACTCAATCTGTATATCTCATCACCCACTCATGACACACACAATCACTTAGCACTGTATGGGTGCCTAGCATCAATGCCCCTCACCAAAGTACGTGTAGATGTTATTGTTCCTGCACTCATTGCTGGTATGTCATACTCTAGATGGGCAGATCCGGACCAAGCACTAACATATAGCCTATAAGGCCTGTTGTGGCGTGCAGCCCGATCCACAATAATCAATAAGCCAAGAAGGCCTGCTGCGGTGTGCAACTCGATCCACAATAACACTCACAATTCGGCTCTTAGGCCCAACTCACTCATCAATCTCTCAAGTCTCAAGGCTCACAACCTCGTACTACTCAGCCCAAACAATAACAATATGTGATGTAGTAGTGAATGATAACAGAGATTAAGATATGATATGCAAATGAAGCATCCTGACTGAGTACATAATTGCAGTTAAAGCAGATAACTCATAACAGTAGAGATAACCTCACTAGTTCTCAACCGAATAAGCACATAGCCTAAACATGTTATCTAACATGAATTACAGTTCAATTACTCTAACACATAAGGATTTAACGGATAGAACAAGACTTGATAACAACACAGTCCAAAAGAATCAACCAAATCATGATTACCACAGTACACACCCATGCACCTGTCACCTAGCATGTGTGTTACCACAACAGAAACCATATAACACGTTTTCTAGGGAATTATACACTCGGTGCCAAGTTTAGAAGTGTTATTTACCTCAAAGTGCGCAACTCAATGCTCCAACAAACCCTTGCCTCGTGAACCGGCCTCCAAATGACTCGAATCAAGTCATGAACAACTTAATATAATCAATACAAGCTATAGGAATTGATTCCATACGATAAAGCTAAGATCTTTAACCAAATTAAAAAAGTCAACTCAAAACGCCTCGGAACTCCACATAATTCACAAAATCCAAACATCCATTCAACTACGAGTCCAACCATACTAAAATCATCCATTTCCAACCACAAATCAACCCTCAATCCCCAAATCTTATTCTCCAATACCTAGTCAAAAATTCCCCAAATTTAACCTCAAACACACACAATCTAGGTGTAAAAATAAATAGGTATTCAATATTTATGGATAAAAATGATCAAAAGTCACTTACCTTTTGAATTGTAGTAAAATCCCTATAGAAAATCGCCTCTAGCCGAGCTCCACAAGTCCAAAAATGAGAGAAAACTCGAAACCCTTCGAAATATAACAGTGGTAGTTAATCCGCACCTACGGCTCACTTATCTACATCTGCGGTACTGCAGTGCGGCCAAAACCCTGCATCTGCAACAGAACAACGGCCCCCGATCTCTCGCATCTCAGACACTGCGGACACTGCTCCGCATCTACGAGTCTACTTCTGCGAACAAACCTCGCACTTGCACTTTCGTAAATGCGGCTCCCTGTCTGCATCTATGATCAAGACATCACATGACTCATTTTTGCTTCTATCACCAGCTGCCCGCATCTGCGAGCCCGCAGGTGCTGAATATTCCAAACCTCAACCCGATTTCAATCTGAATCACACCTGAGGCCCCCACCCAAACATACTAACATATCCGAATAAATGATATGAACTTAGTCGAAGCCTCAAATCATGTCAAACAACATCAAAAATACGAATTGCACCCCAATTCAAGCCTAATAAACTAATGAATTTGCAACTTCTAAAACAAATGTCGTAACCTATCCAACCAATTCCGATTGACCTCAAATTTTGCACACAAGTCATAAATGACACAACGTACCTACTACAACTCCCGGAAATGAGCCTGGTATCAACAAAGTCAACTCTTTGTCAAAACATCTCATCCTTCCAAACCTTAAACTTTCCAACTCTTCCCAATTCAAGCCAAAATGACCTACGGGCCTCTGAATTCAATTCTGAACCTACGTCTAATTCCAAAATAACCATTTGAAATTATCGGAACAATTAGACTCCATTATGGAGTCGTTTACACATAAGTCAAACTCCGGTTAACTCTTTCAACTTAAGTTTCCAACCTTAGGACTAAGTGTCCCAATTCACTCTGGAACATCCCCGAAACCAAACCAACTACCCCGACAAGTCACATGACCACAAATGAACATACAAGAAGCAATAAATATGGGAACGATGCCATAATACTCAAAGCGACCGGTCGAGTCGTTACATTCTCCCCCATATTAAACAAATGTTCGTCCTCGAACGACTCTAGGATCATACCTGGACTCTGAGATAGTTGTGGATAGCTACTCTACATCTCCCCCTCGGTCTCCCAAGTAGCCTCATCGACTGGATGTCATATATATATATATATATATATATATATATATCCACTAGGACTTCACTGAAGCTATATTCTTTGATCTTAACTATTGAACTTGCCAATCCGAAATGGCCACCGGCTCCACATCATCAGTCAAATCCCTATCTAATTGAACCGTGCAGAATTCCAAGAGATGACACAGATTACCATAATACTTCCGGAGGATGGAAACATGAAACACTAGGTGAACACTTGATAGACTAGGCGGCAATGCATGCGTGTAGGCCACCTCTCCAATCCTCTCAAGCACCTCAAAAGGGCCAATATACCGAGGGCTCAACTTGCCCTTCTTCTCGGACCTCATCACGCCCTTCATGGGCGATATACCTTCTCTCTCACCATATATGCGACATCACGAACCTTCCGATCAGCTTAACTCCTCTGTCTTGACTGTGCTGTACGAAGCCAACCCCGAATCAACTTGAACGTTTCCAAGGCATCTTGAACTAGATCCTTGCACAACAACCTAGCCTCCAGGGCTCAAACCAACCAACTGGAGATTGACACCGCCTCCCATATAAGGCCTCATAAGGAGCCACTAGAATACTCTCGATTGATAACTATTGTTGTAGGCAAACTCAGCAAGCGGTAGAAACTGATCCTAAGAACCCTCTAAATCCATAATTCAAGCACGTAGCATCCTCCAAAATCTTAATGGTGTGCTCGGACTGTCCGTCCATATGGGGGTGGAATGCTGTGCTCATCTCAATCTATGTGCCCAAATCTAGCTGCAATGCTCCTCAAAACTGTGATGTGAATTGTGTGCCCCGATAAAATATAATGGACACCGGCACACCATTAAGACGAACAATCTCTAGGATATAAATCTCAGCCAACCACTCCGAAGAATAGGTAGTCACAACCAGAATCAAATAAGTGGACTAAGTCAATTGGTCCACAATCAGCCAAACAATATCGAATTTCTTCAATGTTCGAGGGAGCTCAACAACGAACTCCATGGTAACCCGCTCCAATTTCCACTCATAAATCTCAAGTCTTTGAAGCATATCGCCCGTCCTCTGATGCTCGTACTTCACCTGCTAACAGTTCAAGCACCGAGCTACATGATCCACTATACATTTCTTCATTCTTCTCCACTAATAGTGCTGCCTCGATTCTTGGTACATCTTTGTAGCACCCGGATGAATGGAATACCGCGAACTGTGGGCCTCCTTAAGAATCAACTCACGTAACCCATCCACATTGGGCACACAAATCTGCCCCTCGATCGGCAACACCCCATCATCTCCAAAAGAAGCCTCCTTGGCATCACCTTGTCCTTAAGAACAAGCAAATAGGGGTCATCATACTGATGCTCTCAGATGCGCTCATACAAAGAAGACTGAGAAGCCACACAAGCTTGAACCTGACTAGGCTATGAAATATATAACCTCACGAACTAATTGGCCAAGGCCAAAACATCTGATGCAAGGAAACCCATACTCACCGTCTTTATACTTAAGGCATCGACCACCACATTGCCCTTCTCGGGATGATATAAAATGGTGAAATCATAGTATTTTAGCAGCTCTAACCATCTCCGCTTCCTCAAATTTAGATCCTTTTGCTTAAAAAAGTGTTGCAGACTCCGATGATCTATAAATACCTCACAAGACATGCCGTAGAGATAATGCCTCCAAATCTTCAATGCATGAACGATGGCTGCCAACTCTAAATCATGAATAGGGTAGTTCTTCTCCTCGGGCTTCAACTGTCATAAAGCATAGGAATTCACCCTACTCTCCTGCATCAAGAAACACCCAATACCAATTCGAGAAGCATCATAATACACTTATATGACCCGATGTTGAAAGTAAACTAGAACTAGTGTTGTGGTCAAGGCAGTCTTGAGCTTTTGAAAGATTTCCTCACCTCATCAGACAACCTGAATGGAGCACCCTTCTGGGTCAATCTAGTCAAAGGTGCAGAAATGGATGAGAAACCCTCCACGAAATAGCGATAATATCTGGCTAGCTAAGAAAATTCCGAACCTCAGTATCTGAAGACGGTTTGAGCCAACTCTAAACCGCCTCAATCTTCTTCAAATCTACATTGATACCGTCACTAGGCACCACGCGCCCCAAGAACGCCATAGAATCAAGCCAAAACTCACACTTGGAGAATTTAGCATAATGTTTCTTCTCCTTTAACATCTGGAGTACAATCTTTAGATGTTGCTTGTGCTTCTCCTGGTTGCGTGAGTACACTAGTATATCATCAATGAATACTATGAGAAATTAATCAAGATATGGCTAGGGCATTTGTCAGCCCAAAAGACATCACAAGAAACTCATAATGACCATAGTTGGTCTTGAATGCCGTCTTCAAAATATCAAAATCCTGAATATTCAACTGGTGGTACCCAGACCTCAAATAATTCTTAGAGAATACTCTAGCACCTTGAAGTTCGTCAAATAAGTCATCAATGTGTTGCAGTGGTTACTTGTACTTAATTGTGACTTTGTTCAACTGCCTGTAATCTATGCACATCCGTGTAGTACCATCCTTCTTCTTCACAAACAGAACCAGTGCACCCCAAGGCAACACTAGGCCTAATGAATCCCTTATCAAGTAGCTCCTGAAGTTGTTCTTTCAATTCCTTCAACTCTGATAGAGCCATATGGTACAGAGGAATGGAGATGGGTTTTGCATGACACCAAGTAAATAAAAAAATCAATCTCCCTGTCGGGTGGCATGACCAGCAGGTCTGCAAGAAACACATCTGGAAAGTCTCGCACCACCGAAACTTATTCAATGGTAGGAGTGTCAGCACCAACATCCCTCACAAAGGCCAAATATGCCAGACAACCTATCCCAACCATCCGTTGGGCCTTCAAATATAAAATCCATCTACTAGGAACATAGTCCAGAGAACCTGTCCACTCTATCCTAGGCAATCCCGACATCACTAACATCGCGGTCTTAGCTTGACAATCCAAAATAGCATGAAATAGTGATAACCAATCCATGCCTAGAGTCACGTCAAAATCAACTTTATTCAGAAGTAAAAGATCAACTCTCATCTCCAACCCCCCCAATAGTCACCTCACATGACCGATACACACGGTCCACAATAATAGAATGACCCACTAGCATAGATACAAAAAAATATGAAACTAAGGAATCACGAGGCATATTCGAATAACGAGCAAAGTACGATGATACATATGAATAAGTGAAAATAGGATCAAATAATATGGAAGCATCCCTGTGGCACACTGAAACAATACCTGTGATCACTGAGTTTGAAGCAACGACCTCTGGCCTGGTGGGAAAAGCATAGCATCGAGCCTAACAACCACCTAATCGACCTTCCCCCTCTAGGGAAACCTCGAGCTGCCTGCGTCCCACCCTAAGCTGGCTGAGCATGTGGAGAAGTAACTGGTGTGGAAGTCATAGCCTGACTTCTCTGTTGAACTTGATCTCCTATATGGCGAGGACAATACCTCCTCAGATGCCCCAACTATCCACACTCGTAGCAACCTTGATCTACAAATGGTGGCGGGGACTAAACCGTACCCAAAGAACAAGAATAACGACTAGAACAATTTGGTACGGACGGACCCTGAACTGATGGAGTATGAGATGAACTCTGAGCTGGGAGAGCACTGAAAGATGATCGACCCGGATGAGCACTATATGAACCATTGCTAGCTGATGCACCACGATGAAGAAGATGAGCCATCTGAGTGGGCCTATAAGAACGAGCCCTACTATGATGGGACTGTCCTCTAGATGAGGCACTACTGAAACCACCTGAACTACAAGGCCTCTTGGCCTCCCTCTCCTCATGCTCCTGATTGCAAACCAGCTCTAGGCATTTAGCAATATCAACCACCTCGTCAAACCTCGTACCCGTCCCAATCTCTCAAGTCATGGTGAAACATAATCCATAGTTGAGGTCATCAATGATCCTCCTAATCCTCTCCCTCTTAGTGGGAACTAACCATACCGCGTGACGAGCCAACTTTGAAAATCTCATCTTATACTGAGTCACTGACATACCATCCCGGCGTAGCTGCTCAAACTGCCTAAGCAACTCCTCTCTACAAGTCTGTGGAACAAACTTCTCTAAGAAAAGAACTGAGAACTCATCCCATGCAAGTGGTGCAGCGTCGGCTGGCTTGCTCAACTCATAGGCCTACCACCATCTGTAGGCTACCCCTATCAGCTGAAAAGTAGAAAATGAAACTCCACTGGTCTACAAAATACTCATTGTGCGAAGGATATGCTGACTCGACCCCACTGAACTCTGGAGGCTTACGCCCCCCAAATCGCTCTAGTCTCTTCTGCTCCTCATCACTCATAGGTGCGCCAACCTAGGCCCGAACGGCTGGAACCAGCTGGGCTGGTAGTACCCCCGATGTTTGGAGTCCCTTAGCTACCTGCTTTGGAGTACGGGCAGGGGAAGTCTGAGCACCTCCCCCGGCCGGAGAAGTGGCTGGTGCAGCCGGAACCGAAATCGCCTGAGCAAGGCTCGTGCATACGGTCAAAATTTGGGCCAAAACCACCGTCTCAACAACAAATGGTATCCGCTCCACAGTTGGAGCATCTGGTGGCCCCATAGGTGCTGCTCTAGCAATAGTGTGAGCGGTACCTCGGTATGAGTAGAGTGTAGTATGATAGACCAACCCAATGTACACAATAAGTAACAGGACTAACCTTGGGCTGAAAGCAGTGATGTGCTCATAATGATACAGTCAGAACTAATATAATGACAACACATGTAAGATAATGACCATGGAAATAAATAACTTAGAGAAATTCTATAATTATCTCGTTCATGTTACAAAAATTTAGACGTGCTTTCAAGTCAACGATTAAAGCACAACACTGATGAAATATGTCAAGTACAGCTAGCATGAGGAATGTTACATCTCTGTGCCTAGATGTCAAATATGCATGCAAAATGTAATGTATCACCGTGATATTCCCAGGTACTCATACTCTCGGAGTACTCAATCTGTATATCTCAATTACCCATTCATCACACAACACTATACGGGTGCCTGGCATCAATGCCCCTCACTAAAGAACATTTAGATGTCACTGTGCCTGCACTCACTGCGGGTATGTCAAACTCCGGAGGGGCGGATCCAGCCCAAGCACTAATATATAGCCCATATGGCCTGCTACAGCGTGCAACCCAATCCACAATAATCAATAAGCCAATAGTGCCAGCTGCGGCATGCAGCCCGATCCAGAATAACACTCACAACTCGGTTCTCAGGCCCAACTCAGTCATCAATCTCTCAAGTCTCAAGGCTCACAACCTCATACTACTCAACCCAAACAATAATTGCAGTTAAAGCACATAACTCATAGCAACAGAAATAACCTCACTATGCCTTAACATAATAAACACATAGCCTAAACATGGTTTCTGAGATGAATTACAGTTCAATTACTCTAACACGTAAGGATTTCACGGATAGAACAAGACTTGATAACGACACAGTCCAAAAGAATCAACTGAATCATGATTACCACGGTACACGCCCTCACGCCCGTCACCTAGCATGTGTTTCACCCCAACACAAATCGTATAACACGTTTTCCAGGGATTTATACACTCAGTACCCAGTTTAGAAGTGTCACTTGCCTCAAAGTGCGCAATTCAATGCTCCAACAAAACCTTGCCTTGCTAATCGGTCTATGAACGACTCGATTCTAGTCACAAACAACTTAATATAATCAATACAAGCTATAGAAATCGATTCCAAACGATAAAGCTAAGATATTTAACCAAATTCAAAAAGTCAACCCCGGGCCTACGACTTGGAACCCGCCAAAATTAACAATATCCAAACACACATTCAACTATGAGTCCAACCATACAAAAATCATCTATTTCTAACCACAAATTGACCTTCAAATACCCAAATATAATTCTCCAATACCTACTCCAAAATCCTCCAAATTTCACCTCAAACACACACAATCTAGGTGTAAAAGTCAATGAGTACTCAATATTTATAGACAAAAGAGATCAAAAGTCACTTACCTCTTAATTGTAGTGAAATCCCTCTCGAAAATTGCCCCTAGCCAATCTCCACAAGTCCAAAAATGACAGAAAACTCGAAACCTTTCGAAATGTAATACTGCCAGTCAATCCGTACCTTTAGCTTGCTTATCTGCATCTGTGGTTCTACTTGTGCGGCCAAAACCCCACATTGCGATACAACAACAGGCCTCGACCTCTCGCATCCGCAGACACTGCTTCGCATCTGCGAGTCCGCTTCTGTGGACAAACCTCACACCTGCGCTTCCGCAAATGCGGCTCCTGTCCGCATCTGCCACCAAGACCTCATATGCCCCATTTCCGCTTCTGCGGCCAACTACCACATCTGCGAGCTCACAGGTGCGGAAAATTCCTCGTAACTGTGCAACTTCCCGGCTCAACTCAGAACCGCTTTTGCGACCCCATGGTTAATTCTGCGGCTCCGCACCGGTGGCCAAAGCCTTGCAGGTGCGGTTACACCTGAACTGAAACCAACAGATTTTCTCCAAGTCCAAACCTCCATCTGATTTCAATCTGAATCACACCCGAGGCCCCCTAGACCCCACCCAAACATATCAACACTTCCTAAAACATGATACAAACTTAGTTGAAGCCTCAAATCATGTCAAACAACATCCAAAACATGAATCATATCCAAATTCAAGCCTAGCGAAATTTTTATATTTCCAACATCAAAAACCAATATTGAACCCTATCCAACCAACTCCGATTGACCTCAAATTTTGGACATAAGTCGTAAATGACACAACAGACCTATTTCAACTCCCGAAACCAAAATCCGAGCCCGATATCAACAAAGTTAACTCTCGGTCAAACTTCTCAACCTTCCAAACCTTCAACTTTTCAACTTTTGCCAATTCAGGCCAAAATGACCTATAGCCCTCCAATTCCAATTTGGACATACGCCTAAGTCAAAAATCACCATGGGAAGCTATCGGAATGATCAAAACTCAATTCCGGAGTCATTTACACCTAAGCCAAACTCCGGTCAACTCTTTCAACTTAAGCTTCTAATTTTTGGACTAAGTGTCCCAATTCACTCCGAATCATCCCGGAACCAAACAAACCACCCCAGCAAGTCACATGACGACAAATGAACATACAAGAAGCAATAAATAGGGAATGGTGCTACAATACTCAAAACTACCGGCCATGTCATTATATTCTCCCCCTCTTAAACAAACATTTATCTAACGGATCTAGGATCATACCTGGAGACTCAAATAGGTGTGGATAGCTTCTTTGCAACTCCTGCTCGGTCTTTCCAGGTAGCCTCCTGGACTGGCTGGCCTCTCCACTGAACCTTCGTTGAAACTATATTCTTTTATCTCAACTTTCGAACCTACCAATCTAAAATGGCCACCGGCTCCACATCATAAGTCAGATCCCCATCTAATTGAATTGTGCTGAAATTCAAGACATGAGACAGATCACCATAATACTTTCGGAGCATGGAAAAATGAAACATTGGGTGAACACCCGATAGACTAGGCGACACTACATACATGTAGGCCACCTCCCAAACCTCTCAAGCACCTCAAAAAGGGCAATATACCTAGGGCTCAAGTTGGCGCTTCTTCCTAAACCTAATCACACCATTCATGGGTGATATTCTAAGTAATACATTCTCTCCAACCTTATATGCGACATCATGAACCTTCTGTCAGCATGACTACTTTGTCTAAATTGTGTCGTGCGAAGCCGATCCTACATCAACTTGCCCATTTCCAAGGCGTTCTAAACCAGATCTGTGCCCAACAATATAGCCTCCCCTGGCTCAAACCAACCAACTGTATATCGACACTGCCTCCCATATAATGTCACGCCCCAACGTTAGGGAGCGCTTCCGGCGCTCAACCGAGATAACCCAGCCGACCAAGCCTGCTGGATTTCCTTCTACCCAACTCACCCATAAATAAAGAGAATATAAAATTTATTAATTAATACCATGAGGGTTCATGGACAACACTAGTTCCATTACCATTAGATACTTCATTTATAAGTCTCCAAAACAATACATTTCACAACCATAGTTTAACAGTGGAAACATGAGATACAATTACGACATTTTAGTTTAACTTTATCACACTAATACAACCCACACTATGTCCACGGAGCCACTAATAGATAAAAAAGAGTATAATGATAGTGCCGGCAGCAAGGCTCCGGCTATACCTCAAAACACAATACACACGGAACCAAAGATGCACAACCCCGGAAAGAAGTGAGACTCACCAAGTCAGCTGAGAGAAGAGTGTATCGCTATCATTGCTCAATGTCTTCTGCTGTGGAACCCCCTGCATCCATTAAAGATGCAGCGCCCCCGGCAAAACGGACGTTAGTACATGTCGAATAGTACTACTATGAACGTCAAAAACCTATTCAAGGACTTGGAAATACAATATGACTTACGATGAGTTATGGTAACAATAGAAGGCTTAATTAGCCATTAAAGCCACAACAAATTTAATAAGATCTTTAAATAACATTTACAAACTTCAAGTCGGGGATCCTCTACAACCATCTTTACAAAGAGCGGCCTCGCCGCCTCACGCCAATGTACGCAGGTGGAGCTGCAATCACAATACCAGGAACTCTACACAAAGTGGCCCCGCCTCACCCCCAATGTATACGGGTGGAGGTGTACTTGCAATTCCACAACACTACACAAAGCGCCCCCCGCCTCCCCCAACTTACCCTAATATATTGTCACGACCCAAGCCGGAGGGCCGCGACCGGCACCGGACCCTACCCTACGGGCGCCGGCGTACCCTTCATCTAACTTTCCTTATTATCTATAAGGCTTGTCATATGCATATACATACATTTATATCCTTTTGAAAATCATCATATACATATATACGCCTCTGTGGGCCTTATCATCATCTCATACATATGCCTTTGTGGGCCTCCTCATCATCATACCCAACTGATCAGTGGTTGCACAATAGGTGCCATACCCGGCCGACTATAGCGCGGCTCGGTAGAGTAAAATAGCTGTCGACTCTAGCGCGGCTAAGTAGAGTAAAACATATACATATGTATAGTTGCACAATAGGTGCCATACCCGGCCGACTATAGCGCGGCTCGGTAGAGTAAAATAGATAATGCATGCTGGACTCATAAGAGTCATACTACCATGGTGAAATAATAACATATCAATCCTCCCATAAGAGGGGAAACAATATACGTACTGCTACCTTCTAAGAGTAGAGTATCTTTGGGGTTCGTTCATTGCATTGTGTACAGTTAGAGTCGTGCAAAAGAAGAAAAAGGATAGTCTCACATACCTTTCAATACTTTCCAATCTCAAGCTATGAAACTTCCACGACTTCTTAGTCTACAATAAGAGAAAGGACACTAACGTTATCGTTTAAGCGTCGCAACTATTATGTATCGACTGTAACCTATTTTGCAATAAAACGGACAGCACCTCCCCTATATATATGACTTCACACAAGTCCAAACAGCCACCAAACAGCCAAACAACATCAATAAGAATCATATTGAGCCTCCCAAAACAGTCCACACACAAACCAATCATTTCATACATACAATGGCCACTATAGTCGTGTCGAACGATCCGAAAATGTTATGAACAACTATCAGGCCACAACCCTAAACATATATGGTGTTTCTCCACACCCTTCCTCCTCCAAAACTCCACAAATAAGTAGTGAAACACGCAGCTTTACAGCAACACAAAACAGTTCACAAATCAGTCCGCTACAAGTGAATAACTCGAACTCACGGCTTCCGATCACCGTCCCGTGAGTTCTTACACACATAGAACGAATTACCAAGTCTTAACAGTAGAAAAAAAGTATTAAATAGAGCATTAAACTCACCTTGCTTGTTAGATAACTCAGCCCTTTCTTTGGTTCCTCAAACTCTAGGGTTTACCTTCAACTAGAACTTGAAAGAGGGGAAAATCAATTAGGGTTTGTGTGGTATTATTTTGGGGAGGGGTTGCAGGGGTTCTTTTAGGTTTTGAAGCTGTGAAATAATAGTGAATTATCAGGCTTTATAAGCTTTTAAAAGCCCTCTCTTAACCGACTTGGGGCTTTTAACTTTTAGCCCTTAATTTTGGCAAGTAGGTGATGCACCTACTTGTCACCTACCAGCCTGCGCAGTTCTACGGAAATGCAATTATCTCAATACTCCGAGATTGTATTGACAAAAGGTTTGAAGCATTGGAAAATAGACTCATAGACCTTTAATTTGGTAGGTAGATCACCCCGTAATTCCTTTGTAAATTGAAAGAAAATCGCAAAAACATTTTACCTATCGTTTAAGTAGAATTGTGAACCTAAGTTGCGACAACTTTTGTCGACTTTTGTTTCATAACTCGTTTGACTTCAAGACTTAGGAAACGGATATCATATCATTCAAATACCTTAAAACATGACATCTTGGTAATGTTAAACACCTCTCGATTTTCCCAAAAACGCGAGTTACAACATCCTTAACTCGTTTATCCTCTAATACTTATTAACCGCCCTTATACCGTTTAGGACCAATAGGAATAAACTCTTATTGTCTCAAAGGTAATTCTCTTCTCGAACCAAGGTAGGCTATCTTACGGTGTAATCTAACACGTACAAATATGGGTTATAACAGTTTCGAATCCATAAGGGCTCTTCCAGTGGCAAGAAATGGTCTCCCCAAGATAATAGGGATTTCCTTGTCCACAGCACAGTCAAGAATTAAAAAATCAGCTGGTATATGAAATTTCCCAACTTTCACAATCACATCATCAACAATACCAACTGGTTTCTTGATTGAACGGTCAGCCATTTGCAACCTCATACTCGTCGGCCTTCGCATTCCTAATCTCGCTTGTTTGTAGATGGCAAGTGGCATTAAATTGATGCTAGCCCCATTGTCACAAAGTGCCTTTGCAAAATCGCGCACTCCAATAGTGCATGGAATAGTAAATGCTCCCGGGTCCTCTTTCTTCTGAATAGGATTTGTAGCAATAATAGAGCTGACCCGGTGAGTCATATTCACCACCTCATTCTTGGTGGTTCTCTTCTTTGTGATCAAATCTTTTAGATACTTAGCAAAACCAGGCATTTCTTGAAAAGCCTCCAAGAATGGTATATTCACAAATAATTGCTTGAGAATATCATTGAACTTCTCAAATTTGCTATCGTCAACTCTTCTGGCAAGTCTCTGAGGGAAAGGAGGAGGGGGTCTAGGAATCGGCGGAAGAATGTTTGACGTTTCTTCTGCCTTTTACTTCATCCCTTCTCGGGTCTCATCGCGGATTTGCACAACCTCTGGAGTTTTCTTCACTTCAGCAACATTGGGCTCTTCAACCTCGACTCCTTTTTCAAGTTCTTCCACATCAACTGCTTGCTCATTCTTCCCTTGCAGTATCTTCCCACTCCTGGTAGTGATAGCCATGATATGGGAAGTTGGGCCACTCCCACTTCCCTTTGGATTTGCAATAGTATCAATAGGAAGTGTTCCCTTCTGCTGTGGATGTTGCTCACGAGAAAGATCTCTCATTTGCAATTCCAGTTTTTGAATCGCCGCAGTGTGAGAGCCAACCAACTCAGATTTTGTTCATAACTAATCTCTGTTAGTTAAACAACGATTATATATCATATTTCTTGGATTCTTCTTGGTATTTCGTATCTCCGGTGATGAGATTAACTTAACCACCTTGCTTATGACACTGTGTTGCCATGTTTTGTTCTAGTAAAGGGCCCTCTATGTATTTCATGTTTTATACTTAACCTGTCTACTTTAATGACCTTGGCTGATATATTTGTAGTCGATAACATGCATGTTCTGCATATTCAATGATTAATACGCTCAAATTACACCTTAAGAATAGTGTAAGCGGTCGGTGTCAAATATAATAACCCAACAAGGTTGGGGTCGAATCCCACAGGGAATAGGTGTGAAACTTTTACTTAATTAGTGTAATACTCAACGAAGTCGTAATTCTATCAAGTAATCGTAACCGAAAGATGTATTGAACGTAATTTTAAAAAAAGACTGATTGCAATATTATGAATGTAAATAATATGATTTAAAGAAACCAAGGTTGTGTTCCCCTTAATGTAGTATAATGATATTGATATTAATATTATATATTTCCAACGGAAGACTTTCTTGATATGCAATTGATGCCTAATTTACTACCCAATATTTTCCAATAGTTGGATAATATGTCATCTTTATGATTTTCCCAGATACAAAAGAGTTGTGATTAAGAACAATCAATTAATGCCAAAAGCCTACTTATTCCTAAGAGATTTTATTAAATAAGGTTTTAAGCCTTGAGTCTTTGTTATTTACTTCTACCAAAATTCTACCTCACTCTCCCAAGCAAAGATAGAATTAAATGGCGTTTGTTAATGTTTGCAACCACTAACAATTGTTTGAAGAATAAGAAGTAAATAAATATCAATCATCCGTTGAAACTATATTCAATATCAAAATCCCAATAACATCATACCCATCTAGGGTTCACAACCTTAGCGTTTGGAATTAGTTACTCATGCTAAAAACTGATAACAAAGAATAGTAACTGTCATAATCTTACAAAATAGAAGGGAATTTATCCAAAAAGCTTCCAAGAATTCAAAATAGTTTAAGCCTTGTACTTGTTGCTCTCAATTCTGACAAGATACCCCTCACAAAACCCTATTAAACCTATTTATAGAGGCCCAAAAATCGAGGAGAAGTTCGGACTAATTTGCCTCTGATGTTAAAAAAGCGGACCGCATTTCTGTCGCAAAACAGAAATGTGGTCCGCAAATCTTCTTCCTCCGTCGCATACCTAACCCAAGGATTTTCCCTTCATCACATTCTGTAATTGTGGTCCGCATTGAAGAAATGCGAACCCCTTCTGCATCGCAAATCCAACACTCTGTAAACTGCATATTTGATTTGCGGTTGGTTTTGCGGTGCATATTGATTATGCGATCGCAAAATGCGATCGCATTCTTTACCCTGACTTTCACCCAAAACTCTGCTTGCGTCTGCGATTCCCCAGTGCATGTTTGCGGTTCGCATTCTTAACATGAAGAAGTGCCCAGAGTTCTGTCCTTGTTTGCGATTTGATTGTGAAATATGCGATTCGCATGTGCTGTTTGTGACCGCATATTCACATCTGTGATGCTGTTCAATGCTTTTCTTGTCTTCAGTTGGCTTTTTGGGCTCTTTTTCGTGCTTTTAGGTCCTTCCACTTGATGTACTGCAAATACACTAAAATTACATAAGTATCGATGGAATTTGCACGTAAAACAAGTTAAAATCTAAGCAAGTAGTATCAAAATGTGCCGAAATTCCCCGGCACATCAATGATCCATGTATAGATGTTACTCTTAGACCCTGTTAAGTCTTCATGATTAATTGAATTAAATCCTATGCTAACAGTATTGTTTATGATCTGTTTGCCAAGTAATTGGTTATGTGCATGTTATCATGGAATAAAATCATACCTTTGAACTCCTCTAGAGAACACTGTTAACTTGCCAACACTAAGCCATCTTGACAGTTGTGATGCTAAGATGTTTTGCCTTAGTCCTAGGAACATGACTGTGTCACTGCTCATGTTCTTATGTTGATCTGTTTAGGCTCTAGTTAGCACCATGTTCATACTACAATGACAAGGCATTCTTGTGTGCTTCTTATGGTAGTTGGAAACAAAAGAGACCATATAATGAACTCTGTTAGTATGTTAGAAGGCCTGCTCTCATGTTTGAATGTGATCTCTATAAGGAATGCCATCTCATGACTATTTGAGTCCTTCTACATGAAATCTCCTGTTTTCCTGTTAATCAAATGACTCTTCCCAATTGTTATACCTTAGTTCACATATTTTACGTCAGTACTGCTCTGCCCATAGAGTATCTTATGTCATTAGCTTGAAGAGGCTGCATCTGTGTGTTAACCTGCAATAGTCTTGATCTTTCTGTGATGTTGTGTTGATTTAAGTTCAGTGAGTGATCCTCTATAAAAGACTGTCCCTAATGACCTATCCTTGTTTGACTAATTTTAACTGTTAGGTTGAGCCATGATATAGTAACGACATTTACACAGTTTCATGCACTAAGTTTTGCTAGTGAACCTGTTTGCATATACAGGTGGTAGTATACTGTGACTTGTTAGCCTAAATGTTAAAATGATAAAATATTAATGAGAAGTATGCATGCTCTTAACTATGTTGAGGCTTTTAGAAGCCTTTGTGAACCTTTTTATGATCTGAATCTACTTAGAAGAATTCTAATACATTAGACATACAGTGGAACCAATAAAACAAACACATGTGCTCATCTCGGTATGATGCTGATAATTTAAACTACTTGTTAACACTTTTGAGCCTACAGAGATAAGTGAAGAGTCATATCAGCCCCAACCAAAAATCCACTAGCCGTGATGCACCTAACCCAACCCGCTATGTAAGCCAGTTAACAATAAACCAATTCAAATGAGATTCCTTAAGAGAAGGAATGGTAATATTGTAACGACTCGACCGGTCGTTATGCTTTCTAGAACCCCGTTCCCCTAAATAAGACTCCCGGTATGTGCTCTTACTATTTTATGACATGCGGGAATGGTTAGTTTGGGATTTGGAAGGGTTCAGGTAGAAATCGGAAGACTTGATTCCTTAGGTTGGCCTTAAAAGGCTAAGTTTGACTTCGGTCAATGTTTTGAGTAAACAACCATGAAATTAGGATTTGACGGTTCCAATAGGTTCGTATGATGATTTTGGACTTGGGCGTATGTTCGGATTGGATTTTGGATGACCCAGGAACGTTTCGGCGCCCAATATTGAAAGTCGGCATTTTGGGTGAATTTCATAAGTTTGGGTTGAAGTGAAGTTTTACATTATAGACGTCCGTTAGGGATTCTGAGCCTGGAATAGCTCCGTATGATGATTTTGGACTTATTAGTGCGTCCGGATGTGGATTTGGAGGTCCGTAGGTTGTTTCAGGATCATTTGGCGAAAGTTGGAAAATTGAAGGATTTTGGGAAGTTTTGACCGAGAGTAGACTTTTTGATGTCAGGTTCGGATTTTGATTTTAGAAGTTGGAGCAAGTCCGCCATTTAGGACTTGTGTTCAAAATTTGAGGTCAATCGGATGTGATTTGATAGAAATCGGATGTGCGGATGTGTTTTTAGAAGTTTTGAGTTTTCATGATCTGATTCATGCATTTAGGCATCCGATTAGTGCTTTTAGATGTTATTTCGACGTTTCGATCATGCGATCAAGTTCGCATGATGTTTTTAGACTTGTGTGGACGTTTGGTGCGAAGCCCCGAGAGCACGGGTGAGTTTTGGACGCGTTCAGATGGATGGGAAGACTTCAGTTTTTTGGTTTTATTTGTTGGTTTCTCATGTATCGCAAATGCGTGAATTTGCGAACCTCGAATTTGCGAGATAGGCTTCACAATTGCGAAGAAGCCTGGCCAAGGCAGGGCTCGCATTTGCGAATATTTTGTCTCAATTGCGACTTTCGCATTTGCGAACAAGGTGTCACAATTGCGACACCTGCGACCTTAACAGTGGGGGCTCAGCTTCGCATTTGCAAAGATTTTGTCGCAATTGCGACGTTCGGATTTGCGAACAAGGTGCCGCAATTGCAACACTTGCAACCTATGCACCAACTTTTATTGCGGGACTTAGCCTTATTTTCCTCATTTCCCACTTAGATTTAGACGATCTTGAGAGCATTTTTGGGAGGGGTTCCATCAAAATCAAAAAGTTAGTGATCCCTATCAATTCTTTAGCTAAATACACGAATCATAAATAGATTTAACATGAAAACGGTAGGATTTATGGGATTTTTGAGGAAAACCTAAGTTTTTGATAAAAATGGGATTTAACCCCGAAAATGTCTATGGAATTTAGTGAAAAATCATATATTTGAGTTCATAAGGTTATGAGTAACAATTTTCTTCAAAACTTTCTGGAATAGGCTCGGGGGTGAATTTAGGAATTCTTCAATTAGGGTTGGGAAATCACTTTAATAGTTAGGATATGAACTTTTGAACATGTATTGACTATTTTATATAACATTTGACTAGTTTTGAGTCGTTTGGCACCGAGTTGAGGGTTTAAAGCACAATTGTCGACCGAAAAGTAAGCTTTGAGACGAGGTAAGTCTCTTTTCTAACCTTGTAAGAAGGAATTAACCCCACAGGTGAATTGATTTAATATGTACTTATATTTGTGGGGGGCTACGTATGCACAAGGTGACAAGAGCCCGTACGTAGCTACTAAGTATGCTTATGTCCGGGTAGTTTAAGACCCAAATAATGTTATATTGCGATGTTTGCACCCTACCTGCCAATTTAATTATTCAAAACATATTGGAACTTTATAAAGGAATTGCAAAAGGTCAAATTTCAGTTACTTGAGTTTTGGACAGGTTACTTGACCGCTAATGAGAATTGGTGTTTCTTTGAGTAATAGCCTCTTAATAATCTTTGAAGTTTATAAAGTATTTTATCTTCTTGTGGAGCGGCCAAACACCTCGATAATAGAATAGATGCATCTATGGTTCATGCTGTTCGACCCTCGGTAGTGCAAAGTTTATATATTTGTATGTTGGATCGGGCAGTACGACCTCGGCATAATTCGTGCATAATAATTCTTGGAGCTCGATTATAATTGATATTGTTTTATTATCTTGAGAGATTAATTTGTTAAACGATGGGAATTAAATTGGGATTTTCTGTTAGTGAAAGAATTGTTCATTTATTTCTTGTTATTGAGTTTTTAGCTGTATTTATATAGTCCATGCTTAGTTATAACTTTAGTATTTTAGTGTTAGCCAATAGTAAGTGTCGAAGTCGACCCTTCGTCACTACTTCTTCGAGGTTAGAGTAGATACTTACTGGGTACATGTTGTTTATGTACTCATGCTACGGTTCTGCACTAATCATGCAGGATTTGAGGCAGGTGCATCTGATTATCAGTCCGGCGCGCATCCTTGACTTCCTCGAGACTTAGCGGTGAGTTGCCTTCCGAGCCCGTTCCGCAGCACCTGAAGTCTTCCTTTTGTTTTTACTTTCTGTCTATTTCACTTCAGACAGTAGTGTAGTATTGTTTTGTATATTCTACTAGTAGCTCATACACTTGCGACACCAGGTCTTGGAAATTATGCTAGTAGACACATGATGATTTTTGGTTTATTTTACTTATCTCATTTGCCTTAAAATTAGTTATCTCTCATCTTATTATTTTTTTTACTTCCTATTTATGCACTAATTAAAAAATCAATTATTTAAAAATAATAAACGGAACAATCATATGGTTAGTTCACGGTTGGCTTTCCCAGCAGTAGCGTTTGGCGCCATCATAGCCCATAGAAGAAAATTGGGTTGTGACAACATGGTATCAGAGCACTAGGTTCACATAGGTCTCACAAGTTATGAGCAGGCCTAATATAGTATTGCGGATCGGTGCAGAGACGTCCGTACTTATCTTCGAGAGGCTATAACTACTCTTTTTGCATCTCCTATCGTGCAGTTGATGTTATACTAAGTATCTTTCTCTTATTCTCTCACAGATAGTGAGAATGCGCACGGCGGATGTTCCAGACCCAGGAGGAGCCGCTCCCCCTATTGCTAGAGGCCGAGGCAGAGGCTAGGGGAGGGCACTGGCCCGAGGTAGGGGACGAGGATGTCCCAGAGTTGGCCCAGCCATGCCACCAGCAGATCCGGTAGAGGATCCCATTATTGAGGAGCAGGGCGAGGTGCCTGCAGCAGAGCCAGCCCCGGTAGATTTCATGTCAGCACCGGGCTTCCAAGAGGTCATAGGTGCTATGGCTCATGGATACTAGGACCCAGGCCAGTTTATTTCTAGCAGACCCAGCCATATCTCAGACTGGAGGGGGAGCACAGACCCTACTGCTCAGGCTCCTAGGCATGCAGTTGTTGTATATTAGACCCTGGGCACACTACCCGTGGGTGGAGCCCAGCCAGTGGTAGCAGTCGTACCTGAGCCTAGACCCGCTGCGGCTGGCGAGCCACAGAAGCTATTGGACAGATGGACTAGGCTACACCCTCCTGTCTTCGGAGGTGAGCGGCATGAGGATCCCCAGGACTTCATTGATTGGTGGAGGGACAGACTGCACAACATGAGGATATTAGAGACCCACTAAGTGGATTTTACTACTTTCCATCTGGAGGGCAGGGCTCGTAGATGGTGGCAGTCTCATCCTCTTGGCAGACCAGTAGGTTCTCCTCCCTTGACTTGGGATCATTTTGCACGCCTTTTCTTGGATAGGTATTTTCCACCCTCCTAGAGGGAAGAGTTGCAGTTTCAATTTGAGCAGCTCCAGCAGGGTCAGATGTCAGTGATCGATTACGGGGCAAGATTCTCTGAGTTGTCTTGCCATGAAATTATGATACTTCCTACTAGGCGGAGAGAGTACGGAGGTTTGTTGCAGGGATGCACTCCTGTATTCAGGCCACTATGGCCCGAGAGGTTGAGATGGAGACTTCTTACCACGTAGTTGTGGAGATAGCTCGGAGGATTGAGGGTTATCGTCAGTGGGGTCGAGAGCAGATGCCGCAGGACAAGCGATTTTGTTATTTTGGAGGGTCGATGCTCCATCTGGGGGCAGAGGTCAGTTTGGGAGAGGTCAGCCTAGCAAGCCCACATATCCAGCACCGACGCCTCCTCGGTGTGCTCCAGTTTGACCTTATTTCAGCGACATGCCAAAGAGTTCCTACCACCCACCAGCTATTCAGGGTTCCTCCAGTGGGTATTCAGGCCATCAGGGTTAGACTTTAGGATAGGTTGTTTCGAGTGTAGGGATTTCATCCACGTGCGGAGGTTCTGCCCCAAGCTTCGGGGTAAGGCAGTGCAGCAGGGTTCTCAGCCTATGATTACAGCACCAGTAGCCACACCAGTAGCCACACCAGCCATCCGGCCGTCCAGAGGCGGAGGACTGTTGGGTAGGGGCCGTCCCAGAGGTGGAGGCCAGGCAGGTGGAGGCCAGTCAGGTGTCGCTCCACCTAGATTCTATACTTTCCCGGCAAGACCAGATGCAGTGGCCTCATATGCCGTGATCACAGGTATTATTTTTGTCTGCGGTAGAGATGCTTCGGTATAATTTGATCCAGGGTCTACCTATTCATATGTGTCATCTCTGTTTGCTCATTTCCTAGGTGTTCCTCGTGAGTCCTTGGGTACTCCTGTTTATGTGTCCACTCCGGTGGGCAATTCTATTGTTGTGGATCGGGTCTATCGGTCCTGCATTTTTACATTGTGGTTATGAGACTAGAGCGGATCTTCTGCTGCTCGATATGACCGACTATGAGGTCATCCCAGACAAGGACTGGTTATCTCCATATCACACCATCCTTGATTGCCATGCCAGAGTTGCCTAGATTGGAGTGGAAGGGTTCGTCTGTCAGCACACCTAGTCGGATCATCTCTTTTATGAAGGCCTGACGCATGGTCGATAAGAGTTATTTTGCTTATCTAGCTTATGTTCGGGATACTACCATAGAGACTCTGGCGATTAATTCAGTACCTGTAGTCCAGGAATTCTCCGATGTGTTTCTTTCTGATCTCCCAAGCATGCCACCAGATCGTGATATCGATTTCTGCATTGATTTGGCTCCAAGTACCTATCCTATATCTATCCCACCGTACCGTGTGGCTTCGAAAAATTTGAAGAAGTTGAAGGAACAGCTTGAGGAGTTGCTGGAAAAGGGGTTCGTCAATCCGAGTGTGTCACCTTGGGGTGCACCAGTATTATTTGTGAAGAAGAAAGATGGGACTATGCGGATGTGCATTGATTACCGCCAGTTGAACAAAGTTACCATCAAGAACAAGTACCCGTTGCCGCGGATTGATGATTTGTTTGACCAGTTGCAGGGTGCCAGGGTGTTCTCTAAGATCGATTTGAAATCGGGGTACCATTAGTTGCAGATTCAGGATTTGGATGTTCCAAAGACTGCTTTTCGGACTAGATATGGCCATTATGAGTTTCTAGTGATGTCCTTCGGTCTGACTAATGCCCCGGCAGTGTATATGGATTTGATGAACAGAGTGTTCAGGCCGTATATTGATTCGTTTGTCATTGTCTTCATTGATAACATCTTGATCTACTCGCATAGCATGGAGGAGCACGAGCAGCATTTGAGAGTGGTGCTTCAGACCTTGCAGGAAAAAAAGCTGTATGCTAAGTTCTCCAAGTGTGAGTTTTGGCTAGATTCTGTAGCATTTTTGGGACATGTTATGTCACGACCCGGATTTCCCACCCTCGGGAGTCGTGATGGCGCCTACTAGTGAAAGCTAGGCAAGCCAGTCAATCGGATTAATTTCCACATTTCTATTTACGAATTCATTACGTCACAAAAGCATCAACTGAGAGACAATAATTCAACAAGCGAAACAAACGTAAAGTTAATACTTTACACAACTATCGCCGATAAACTATCCACAACGGTCGACCCAAGATCTGGTGTCACAGTTTCATAGACCATTTAAGAGTACTATAAACAAGGTTTTGAAGAAAATAACAAAATATTGTTTCTGGACTACATAGAAGAAACAGATACAAGAAATGGACAGGGGACTCCAAAATCCGCGGACGTCTGCAGAACTACCTTGGGTCACCTGAAAATCAGAGGATGGAAGCTTCCTACTATTCGAAACCTGCGGTACTGGGATCTGCACAAAAGAGTGCAGAGTATAGTATCAGCACAACCAACCCCATGTGCTGGTAAGTGCCTGGCCTAACCCCGGCAAGGTAGTGACGAGGCTAGGACCAGATTCCAGATAAACCTGTATAGTTATAAACATATATGCATCTACAGCAAATAATAGATATACATAAACAATTTAAACGAGGGAAAGAAAACATACATCGGAACAACAGACAAGTAAAGCAAAACAAATAATCAATGAATAAGAAAGAAAACTGCAATTCAGCCTTTAACACAAATGAAATGAAGTACAAGCCACCTTCACCTCCAGTAACCTCTTGTTGCAGGCGTGCAACCCGTTCCCACTTACAGTAACCTCTTGTGGCAGGCGTGCCACCCGCTCCCACATACATCACATCCCACGGCAGGCGTGCCACCCGCTCCCACTTACAGTAACCTCTTGTGGCAGGCGTGCCACCCGCTCCCACATACATTACATCTCGTGGCAGGCGTGCCACCCACTCCCACTTACAATATATATACTGTGGTAGGCGTACCACCCGCTCCCACTTTCATAATATCTCATGGCAGGCGTGCCACCCGCTTCCACTTACATAATATCTCGTGGCAGGCGTGCCACCCGCTCCCTCTTTCATCATCACAACAATCACAAGAAATCTTGGCAAGGGAAAAAATCAACATAACAACTTCCCAGCAAGGGAACAAATAACAGCAAAACAATCATCCTGGCCGGGGGGATTCAGCTATAACCAAACCAAACATGACTCCTATTTAGCTCAATCAATGTCAGTACTCAATTACAGTCAGAGTTCTGCAATTAACCTCCCAACCCAATTTCCATTTTATTAAGTCTAGACACGACTCTACTAATGCGACACTGGACCCTTTAAACTTCTAACGGACTCCTAAAACACTACCCACAAATTTGACACTGGACCTCTTTGACTCCTAACAATTCTTACTCAACTAGTCTAGTTAACCATCAACATTATACTGAATAGAAGAAAGCTAGAACCATAACCAAAAGGAACAACTGAAATGAAGAAACCTTGTGGTAGGCGTACCACCCGCCCTCAATTCACAATATCTCGTGGCAGGCGTGCCACCCGCTCCCACTTACAGTATATCATAACAAAAACAAGGATAATATTCAACAATTTGAAACAGTAGTCACACAACAATTATCCACATACGACCCACGGCCATGCGTGACACCAACGTATAGATACTCGTCACCATGCCTATACGTTGTTCTCAACAAGGAGCAATTTAGCAATTAAGACACGATTTCTAATCCCTCAAGCTATGGTTAGAACAAACACTTACCTTGCTTTACAACAACTTCCTAGACTTCCAACAATTCCTCAAGTCCAATCTTTTATGGGTGCTCACGAACTTAGGTGGACACAATCGAGGCTAACGAGTTACAACTTGGTAGGGTGCCTTAACTCAGCTGTAAATCTTGGCACAATTTTGCAGCAATTTGAGACGGGTCTTGGGGTTAGAGAGTGGGGTTTCTTGTAATTGATGTTGGGGTTTGAAGGGAGTGATTCCACGGTTGTTTTTCAGCTTAAATTGGGGCTATTTACGACGAGTTGCAGCTGGTTCTTGGTGGGTTTAAATGGGAAGAGCTGGGTTGGAAATTGGAGGTTGATGACTATAATTTGGATATGTTTCCACAGGTTTTGGGGCTATTTCAAGGTGATTTTTGAGGTAGTTTTGTTGGGGTTTGGGGGTGTTTTGGAGAGGTTTCTGAGGGAGTGACGAAATAAGTGGGTTTTTGCATGTTAGGGTTCCTAGTTCCTATTTATAGTGGGTCAAATTTCGAGACAAAACAAAATAAAATTTCAGGTGTCCATAATGTGATCGCATTCTGGTCACAAACTAAACATGCGGTCCGCATTTGGATCGCATTTATGACATGGCATTTGGCCCAAAAACTCTGCCTCATTCTGCGATCTTATTGTGGGATTTGCGGTCCGCATTTTAGAAATGCGGTCCGCATTTCTCACTGCATTTTTGACATAAAACTTGTCCAGTTCTCTGTTCCACTCTGCGATGCAGGCAGCCTGATTTGCGGTCCGCATTTTAGACAGCATTTCTGACATGAACCTTTGCCTAGAAATCTATCCAAGTATGCGATGCCCGTGTAAGATATGCGGTCCGCATGTTAGAAATGCGACCGCATATCCTGCATTACTTGCCTTTTTGAACTCTTTTCTTAATTATTAGATTCTTATACCTCATGCCCCGCAAGAATGTTAAAATTGCATAATTACAAAGAGGGATTTGCACTTAAAACAAGCCAAATCTAGACAATTAGTATTATATGTGTTTCTACGACACATCGGGCCGTTACATGTTATCAGGCGAGGGTATTAAGGTGGATCCCAAGAAGATCGAGGCAGTTTAGAGTTGGCCTCGTCCTACCACGGGACCAAGATCAGAAGCTTCTTGGGGTTAGCAGGTTATTATCATCAGTTTGTGGAGGTCTTCTCATCTATTGCAGCACCTTTGACTAGATTAACCCAGAAGGGTGCTCCATTCCGATGGTCCGATGATTGTGAGGCGAGCTTTCAGAAGCTCAAGACATCTTTGACTGCAGCACCGGTTCTAGTGTTGCCTTCCGATTCAGGGATGTATATAGTGTATTGTGATGCTTCACGCGTCGGTTTGGATTGTGTATTGATGCAGGAGGGGCGAGTTATTGCATATGCTTAACATCAGCTGAAACCCCATGAGAAGAATTACCCTGTGCACGATTTGGAGTTGGCCGCGATTGCTCATGCTCTTAAGATCTGGAGGCATTATCTTTATGAGGTGTCCTGTGAGGTTTACACCGATTATCGTAGCTTGCAGCAGGCAGCGCAAGTGGACTGAGTTACTGAAGGATTATGATATCACCATTCTTTATCATCCAGGAAAGGCGAATGTAGCTGTGGATGCCTTGAGCAGAAAGGCGAAGAGTATGGGTAGCTTGGCATTCATTTCAGCAGAGGAGAGGCCCTTAGTTTTAGACACTCAGTATTTCGCTAACAGACTTGTGAGACTAGATATTTCAGAGCCCAGCCGGGTTCTTGCATGTGTCATTGCCCAGTCTTCACTATTGGAGCTGATCAAGGCTCGTCAGTTTGATGATGCGCACTTGTTGGTTCTCAGAGAGACGGTACTACAGGGTGGTGCAAAGGAGGTTACAATCAGCGAGGATGGTGTTCTACGACTCCAGGGTCGTCTATGTGTTCCTAATGTCGATGGCTTGAAGGAGAGGATTCTAGAAGAGGCACACAGTTCTCGGTATTCTATTCATCCAGGTGCTACGAAAATGTATCCTGACCTGAGGCAGCATTATTGGTGGCGGCGGATGAAGAAGCACATAGTTGAGTATGTTGCAAGGTATCTAAATTGCCAGCAGGTTAAATATGAGCACCAGAGGCCAGGTGGCCTACTCCAGCAGATGATTATACCTGAGTGGAAATGGGAGCACATTACCATGGACTTTGTAGTTGGGTTGCCACGGACCTTGCGGAAGTTTGATGCAGTTTGGGTCATTGTCGACAGCTTGACCAAGTCAGCGCACTTCATTCTGGTTGTGACCATGTATACTTCAGAGAGGTTGGCGCAGATTTATATTCAGGAGATAGTTCGGTTGCATGGTGTGCCTGTTTCCATCATATTAGAAAGAGGCCCTCAATTAACTATGCATTTCTGGAGAGCAGTACAGAGTGAGCTGGGGACCCATGTAGAGCTTAGCACAGCCTTTCATCCACAGACCGAAGGGCAGTCAGAGCAGACAGTTCAGATCTTGGAGGACATGCTCAGAGCATGTGTGATTGACTTTGGAGGGCAGTGGGATCGATTCTTGCCTTTGGCCGAGTTTGCTTACAACAACAGTTATTAGTCCAGCTCGAGATGGCTCCATTTGAGGCTTTATATGGTCGGCAATGGTTTGAACCTGGCGAGGCTAAGTTATATGGTATTGATTTGGTGAAGGATGCCTTGGAAAAGGTAAAGTTGATTCAGGAGCGACTTCGCATAGCACATTCCAGACAGAAGAGTTACCCGGATCAAAAGGCACGTGATTTATCATTTAGGATGGGCAAGAAGGTTCTCTTGAAAGTCTCACCGATGAAGGGGATCATGAGGTTCGGGAAGAAGGGCATGTTGAGCCCAAGGTTTATAGGTCCGTTCTAGGTGTTGAGACGAGTTGGGGAGATTGCTTATGAGCTTGCCTTGCCTCCCAGTCTATCGAGAGTTCATCTGGTTTTCCACGTGTCTATGCTCCAGAGGTATCATGCCGACAGGTCGCATGTGTTAAACTTCAGTACGATTCAGCTAGATGAGGCCTGGGTTATGATGAGAAGCCAGTTGCCATTGTTGACAGGCAGGTTCGCCAGTTGAGGTCCAAGAAGATTTCTGCTGTAAAGTTTTAGTAGGGGGCCAACCAGTCGATGAGGCGACTTGAGAGGACGAGGAGGACAAGCGGAGCAGATATCCATACTTATTCAGCACTCCAGGTATGATTCTAGACCCGTTCGAGGACGAACGTTTGTTTAAGAGGTGGAGAATTTAACGACCCGACCGGTCATTTTGCTTTCTACAACCCCATTCCCCTAAATAAGACTCCCTGTATGTGCTCTTATTGTTTTACGACTTGCGGGGATGGTTAGTTCGGGGTTTGGAAGGGTTCGGATTGAAATCGGAACACTTGGTTTCTTAAGTTGGCCTTAAAAGGCTAAGTTTGACTTTGGTCAACATTTTGAGTAAGCAACCTCGAAATTGAAATTTGACGGTTCCAATAGGTTCGTATGATGATTTTGGACTTGGGCGTACATTCGGATCGGGTTTTGGATGACCCGGGAACGTTTCGGCACCAAATATTGAAAGTTGGCATTTTAGGTGAATTTCATAAGTTTGTGTTGAAGTGCATTTGTATGTTATAGACGTCCGTTCGAGATTTTGAGCATGGGAATAGCTCCGTATGGTGATTCTGGACATAGGAGCGCGTCCGTATGTGGATTTGGAGGTCCGTAGGTCGTTTCGGGGTCATTTGGTGAAAGTTGGAAATTTGAAGGTGCTTAGGAAGTTTGACCGAGAGTGGAATTTTTTATGTCGGGTTCGGATTTCGATTCCGAAAGTTAGAACAGGTCCATAATGCCATTTAGGACTTATGTGCAAAATTTGAGGTCAATCGGACGTGATTTGATAGGAATCGGATGTGCGTATGTTTTTTTAGAAGTTTTGAGTTTTCATGATTTGATTCATGCATTTTGGCATCCGCTTCGTGCTTTTAGATTTTATTCCAGCATTTCGATTGCGCAAGCAATTTTGTATGATGTTTTTGGACTTGTGTGGATGTTTGGTGCGAAGTCCTGAGGGCTCGGGTGAGTTTCAGATACGTTCGGATGGATGGGGAGACTTCAGTTTTCTAGTTTTTTTATGGTGTCTCAGGTATCGCAAATGCAAGATTTTGTTCACATTTGCGAGACAGGCTTCACAATTGTGAAGAAGCCTGGCCAAGGCAGGACATGCATTTGCGAAGATTTTGTCGCAATTGCGACCTTCGCATTTGTGAACAAGGTGTCACAATTGTGACACCTGCGACCTTGACAGTGGGGGCTCAGCTTCGCATTTGCGAAGATTTTGTCGCAATTGTGACCTCCGCATTTATGAACAAGGTGTCGCAATTGCGACACCTGCAACCTGTGCAACAACTTTATTGTGGGATTTAGCCTTATTTTCCTCATTCCACTTGGTTTTAGACGATCTTTAGAGCATTTTTGGGAGGGGTTCCATCAACTTCAAAAGGTAAGTGATCCCTATCAATTTTTTAGCTAAATACACGAATCATAAGTAGATTTAACATGAAAAATAGCAGGATTTATGGGATTTTTGAAGAAAACCTAGGTTTTTGATAAAAATGAGATTTAACCACGAAAATGGTTATGGAAATTAGTGAAAATCATATACTTGAGTTCATGAGGTTATGGGTAATAACTTTCTTCAAAAATTACTGGAATCTTGGCAGGTGGGCCCAGGGGTGAATTTAGGAATTCTTCAATTAGGGTTGGGAAATCACTTTAATAGTTAGGATATGAACTTTTGAACATGTATTGACTATTTTATATAACATTTGACTAGTTTCGAGTCGTTTGGCACCGAGTTGAGGGTTTAAAGCACAATTGTCGACCGAAAAGTAAGTTTTGAGATAAGGTAAGTCTCTTTTCTAACCTTGTAAGAGGGAATTAACCCCACAGGTGAATTGATTTAATATGTACTTATATTTGTGGGGGGCTACGTATGCACGAGGTGACGAGAGCCCGTACGTAGCTACTAAGTATGCTTATGTCCGGGTAGTTTAAGATCCAAATCATGTTATATTGTGATGTTTGCACCCTACCTGCTAATTTAATTATTCAAAACATATTGGAACTTGACAAAGGAATTGTAAAAGGTCGAATTTCATTTACTTGAGTTTTGGACGGGTTACTTGACCGCTAATGAGAATTGGTGTTTCTTAGAATAATAGCCTCTTAATAATCTTTGAATCGGTTGTTTATAAAGTATTTTATCTTCTTGTGGAGCGGGCCAAACACCTCGGTAATAGAATAGATGTATTTATGGTTCGCACCGTACGACCCTCGGCAGTGCACAGTTTATATATTTGTATGTTGGATTGGGTCGTATGACCTCGGCATAATTCGTGCGTAATAATTCTTGGAGCCCAATTATAATTGATATTGTTTCATTAGCTTGAGAGATTAATTTGTTAAACGATGGGAATTAAATTGGGATTTTCTATTAGTGAAAGAATTGTTCATTTATTTCTTGTTATTGAGTTTCCCGTTGTATTTATATAGTCCATGCTTAGTTATAATTTCAGTATTTTATTGTTAGCCCATAGTAAGTGTCGAAGTCGACCCTTCGTCACTACTTCTTCAATGTTAGAGTAGATATTTACTTGGTACATGTTGTTTATGTACTCATGCTACGCTTCTGCACTAATCGTGCAGGATCTGAGACTGGTGCATCTAGTTATCAGTCCGACGCGTATCCTTGAATTCCTTGAGACTTAGCGGTGAGCTACCTTCCGAGCCCGTTCTACAGCACCCAAAGTCTTCCTTTTGTTTTTACTTTCTGTCTATTTCACTTCAGACAGTAGTGTAGTATTGTTTTGTATATTCTACTAGTAGCTCATACACTTGCGACACCAGGTCTTGGAAATTATGCTAGTAGACACATGATGATTTTTGGGTTATTTTACTTATCTCATTTGCCTTAAAATTAGTTATCTCTTATCTTATTTTTTTTTTTTACTTCCTATTTATGCACTAATTAAAAAATCAATTATTTAAAAATAATAAAAGAAATAATCATGTGGTTAGTTCATGGTTGGCTTGCCTAGCGGTAGCGTTGGACGCCATCACGGCACATAGGATAAAATTGGATCGTGACAAATATAGTTGAACTATTATTCAAAGAATTCCCACGTACTGGTAATACAAATCATGAACTTCTAAGATTTAGAATTTACAAAGCTGGTATGAAATAAAATACATCATCTATTTCAAATGTACGTAAACAGATTTTCATAAGTCTAAAGCTACCATGAGCGAGAGGCAGCTAAAATCGGAACGCAGGTACGTCTTCAATGCTAACTCCTGCCATACACAGCAACATCAGCATCCAAAATCTTCACGCAAGGTGCAAAAATGTAGTATGAGTCCAACTGACCCCATGTACTCAATAAGTAACAAACTTAACCTTAGGTTAAAAGTAGTGATGAGCTTGGACAACGGGCAGGGTTCAACACCAATAACTAGCAATAGTTCAAAACAATATAATAACAATGGTACAAGAAATAACTCAGCGGTATGATGCTCAAATCGTTCACGGTTACGGAAAATAGGCATGCTTTTCAAGTAGAATAATAAATCCCAAATCTTTCACCGGAAACACCAAAAATATGAGTAAGTTTGAAAACTGTGATTTTTCCCAAAAACTTTCAACAGATAAATATTTCATTATCAGATGGCATGAGGAAAGTACTTCTCTATACCTACATGTCGATGTGTATAAGAATTCATGAATGACGTAATACCCTACAACATTAGGAAAATGTATCTCTATGCATGTATGTCAAGTGTCCGTGTCGAATGCAATGCAACTCAGTGATAAAACCATATGCATATTCTCAGAGTACTCAATCTCGTTGTCTCACACTTTCGCCTCATCATGCTCAATGACTCAACACACTCAGTCACTCAGCACTGAACAGGGCAGATCCAACCCAAATGAATCAATAACAAATGCACTCACTATGGGTGTGCAGACTCCAGAAGGGCAGATCCAGCCCAAGCGCTAATATAACCTATTGCGGCGTGCAGCCCAATCCACATATAGCCCTAAGGCCTGTTGTGGCGCGCAACCTAATCCACATATATCCATAAGGCTTGCTGCGGCGTGCAACCCGATCCACATATATTAATAATACCTGCTGCAGCGTGAAGCCTGATCCCATCAACATCCTCACAATCAGGCCCTCGGCCTTACTCAGTCATCAATCTCACCAGTCTCTCGGGCTCACAATGTCATGAAAATCAGCTCAAAAATGATGATGTGATGTACCAATAATTGGTAATAGAGACTGAGATATGATACGCAAATGAATGCGTATGACTGAGTATGTAATTGCAATGTAAGCAAATAACTCAATAGCAGAAATGACCTCAGTGGGTCCCAACAGGATAAGCATATAGCCTAAACATGGTTTCTAACATAGATCACAGCTCAATTACGCTAGCACATAGAATTTTCATGGATACAAAATAAGATTAGGTAACTACACAATACCACAGAGTCAATCGAGTCATAATTCACATGGTGCACGCCCACACGCCTGTCACCTAGCAAGTGCGTCACCTCAACACCAAACACATAGCACGTATATTTAGGGGTTCATACTCTCAGCACCAAGTTTAGAAGTGTCACTTACCTCGAACAAGCCAAATCCAATACCGAGCAAGCCAAACGATACTCCAAAAATGCCATTCCGCACGTACCAACCTCTGAACGGCTCGAAACTAGCCAAAAGCAACTCAAATATATCAAATAATGCCTAAGGGAAAAATTCCAAATGATAGAGATCGAATCTTTAATCAAAAGCCCAAAGTCAATCAAAAAGTCAAACACAGGCTAGCGCCTCAGAATCCGATGAAACTCACAAAATCCGACAACCCATTCAATTACGAGTTCAACCATACTAGTTTCACTCAAATCCGACTCTGAATCGATGTTCAAAACTCAAAAATTCACTCTATGAAACTTTAGACAAACCCCACCCCCC
>MCJB01048343.1:27808-48303 GCA_002018475.1 Nicotiana obtusifolia | reverse complement strand
CCCCCCCCCCCCCCAATTTCTCTCTTGAAACCCTCAATCAAATACCAAAAACGAAGATAGATTCATGATATACAATCAAAAATGAGTAGAGAACACTTACCCCAATCCATGTGGTGAAAATCGCCTCAAAATTCACTTCAATCCGATCTCCATAGCTCCAAATATAATAAAATGGCCAAAACTTTCGAAATAGAGTACTTTATATTCATTGGACAAAAATACCCTACGCGATCATGGGACATTCTTCGCAATCGCGAAGAACAAAATCAGCAGCCTCCCAAAATATCCTAACTATTTTGGAAACATCACATGCGAACGCGATGAATACATGTACTTGCACTACTCGATCGCGACATGATCAATGTAAACGCGAAGAAGAATCTTCTGCCCCCAGCTTCTCAACTCATCAGTACGCGAACGGGGGCTGATTCATGTGAACGCGAACATATCCAGATCCAAGCTACGCGATTGCGGCCTTCCAATGGCGACCGCAATTAAGAAACTACCCAGCTGCAGGTTTTCCTCTATAAGATCGCATCACATACTTAGCAATCGCGAAGACTAATCGAGGCACCAGAAACCAGAACACCCCAGCACGAACTCCTCGGGTCCACATCCGAACGTTCCAACAAGTCCTATAACATAGCACGAACCTACTCGAGGCCTCAAATCACACATAACAACATCAAAACGACAAATCGCACCTCAAATCAAACTTAATGAACTTTAAATTTTCAACTTCCAAATCTCGTGCTGAAACTTATCAAATCAACCCGGAATGAACCCAATTTTTGCACACAAGTCTCAAATAACTTAAAGAATCTATTCCAATTCCCGGAATCACAATCCGAATTCAATATCCTCAAAGTCAACTGTTGGTCAAACTTATGAATTATCCGAATTTTCAACTTCCGCCAATTAGCATCAAAACCTTCAAATATATCCAAATGCAAATCCGAGCATATGCCCGAGTACAAAATCACCATCCGGACCTAACGGAACCATCAAAACTCCAGTCCCAGGTCAAATACTAAAACGTCAAACTTGGTCAACTCTTCCAACTCTAAAGCTTCAATCATGAAATTCATTCTACCAAATAAATTCTGAATAACCTGAAAACCAAAATCGACGATTCACACAAGTCATAATACATCATACGATGTTTCTCAAGACTTCAAATATCCAAACGGAATGCATATGCTCAAAACGCGTGGGTCATTACATTTTCCCCCACTTAAACATACGTTCATCCTCGAACGTGCCAAGAGTTGTTCCCAAGCCGTCAAATCACTGTGTAGTCCGCTCTCCCTACCCGTCAGTTTGCGGGTGAAAGGTTGTACTAAGATACACCTGAGTAGCCAAACCTTGTTGAAATTTCTTCCAAAAATTAGCCGTGAAATGTGCCCCTTGATCTGAGATAATAGAAACTAGAGTGCCATGCAACCTGACTATTTCCTTGATATACAACTGAATATATTGTTCAGCTGTATCGGTAGCCTTAACTGGTAAGCACTGAGCTGATTTCGTGAGTCGATCCACAATTGCCCAAACCGCCTCATACTTTACGAGGCGTGCGAGGTAGTCCCACGAGAAACTCCATATTGATCATTTCCCACTTCCATATTGGAATTTCTATGTTCTGTGCCAATCCATCGGGCCTTTGGTGCTCGGCCTTCACTTGCTGATAATTTGTATATCTTGCCACAAAGTCCGCTACATTCCTCTTCATATCATTCCATCAGTAGACTTCCCAAAGATCATGATACATCTTTGTAGAGCTCGGGTGCATGGAATACCTAGAAGTGTGAGCCTCGGCCATGATTCTTTCCCGGAGACCATCTACATTTGGAACACATAGTCGCCCTTGGTACCTTAGTGTATCATCATCCATGCCAAGAGAAAAGGCCATGGTCTTATGTTTATGAATCCCCTCCTTCAATTGTACCAATAATGGATCATTGTATTGCTTCTCCTTGATCCACCACAAGCACTGATTCGGCCCTATTTTGCACAATCACCCCTCCTATACTAGAATCCGCAAGACGAACTCCCAAACTAGCCAACCGATGGACCTCCTTGGACAACGGCCTTTGATATGCCTCTAAGTAAGCCAAACTGCCCATAGATTTCCGACTAAGAACATCCGCCACAACATTAGCCTTTCCCGGATAATATAGAATATCGATGTCATAATCCTTGAGTAACTCAAGCCATCTTCTCTGCCTCAGATTCAATTCCTTCTGTTTGAAAATATATATAAGGCTCTTATGGTCCGTGAATATATCCACATGGACCCCATACAAATAATGACACCAAATCTTTAATGCAAATACCACCGCTGCAAGTTCTAAGTCATATGTTGGATAGTTCTTTTCATGATTCTTGAGTTGCCTAGAAACATAAGTTATCACCTTGCCATGTTGCATTAATACACACCGAAGTTCGATTCTTGATGCATCACAATATACCACAAACCCATATGTACCCTCTGTTAGAGTCAACACCGGTGCCGTAGTCAATCTTGATTTCAACTCTTGGAAGCTTCTTTCACAAGCATTTGACCATTGGAACTTAACCGCCTTCTACGTCAGTTTAATCAACGGAGAGGCAAGAGTAGAGAACCCCTCCACAAACTTCCTGTAATACCCCCCTAAGCCTAAGAAACTGCGAATCTCTGTTGGAGTTGTAGGTCTAGGCCAATTCTTCACAGCTGCAATCTTCTGAGGATCAATCTTAATTCCTTCTCTGGAGACGACATGACCCAAGAAAGTGACAGATTCAAGCCAAAATACACATTTCGAAAACTTCATATGCAACTTGTGCTGATATAGAGTCTGTGGAACTCTCCACTTCATGAATATATCAGAATATCGTCAATGAATACTATCACAAAAGAGTCAAGAAAAAACTTGAAGACTCGATTCATAAAATTCATGAAAGCTGTCAGGGCATTTGTTAGCCCAAAAGACATTACCAGAAATTCAAAGTGCCCATACCGGGTCTTGAAAGCTATTTTCGGAATATCCTGCTCCTTGATCTTCAATTGGTGATACCCCGATCTTAAATCAATCTTGGAGAAATACTTAGCACCCTACAATTGATCAAACAAGTCATCTATCCTTGGCAGTGGGTACTTATTTTTTATCATGACCTTGTTGAGCTGCCGATAGTCAATACACATTCTTAGTAACCCATCCTTCTTTCTTTCAAAGAAAACTGGTGTACCCTAAGACGACACGCTCGGCCGAATGAAACCTTTATCTAACAAATCCTTCAATTGTTCCTTTAGCTGCTTCAATTCTGTCGGTGCCATTCTGTAGGGTGAAATAGATATAGGTTGCGTCCTCGGTATCACATCACTCCCAAAATCAATCTCCCTATCTGGTGGAATCTCAGGGAGCTCATCCAGAAAGACCTTCGGAAATTCATTCACAACCGGCACAGACTCAAGTGTAGGTGCCTCGACATCGGTGTCCGTAACCCGGACCAAATGGTAAATACACCCCCTGTTGATCATCTTCGTGGCCTTAAGGTAAGAAATAAACCCACCCTTCTGCACCACAACATCCCCCTTTCATTCAATAACAGGCTCATTTGGAAATTAAAACCTAACAGTTCCGGTTCGACAGTCAAGCTTGGCAAAACATGAATTAAGTCAGTCCATCCCCATTATTACATCAAAATCAACCATTACCAATTCAATGAGATCGGCCATGGTATCCCAACCACGCACCATGACAACACAATCCCTATAAACCCATGCGGCCACAATAGACTCACCAGCCGGAGTAGATACAGAGAACGACTCATGAAACCGTTCCGGTTCTATCCCAAATTCTATAGCAACATAAGGAGTAACATAGGACAAAGTGGAACCGGGATCAATAAGAGCATATACATCATGAGATTGAATAGTCAGTATACCTGTGACAACATCTAAAGAAGCCACTGCACTCTGGCAAACACTCATAGCATAGAAACGACTGGTCCTCCCGAACTCTGTGCACCACCCCTAGCTGCACCACGCCCTGCAGGTGCTGGAGTGCCTCGAGCTGGAGGAGGTGTTGCGGATGTAGCAGCTGCAGAACTGGCTGGCAATGTCGTACCCCTGCCCATACCCTGGCGGGATGAACGGCAATTTCTCTGAATGTGACCCCTCAATCCGCACCTATAGCATATGGGTAGGTCCATGTAGCAGACTCCTAAGTGCATCTTCCCGCACCTAGGGAATGGGGGCCTCCGATGCTGCCGGAATCTCCCACCAAGCTGACCTTGCTGGTAGGATCCCCTGTTGCCCTGATCGAGCCTAAAACGACTCCACGACTGGTGAATGAGCTTTGACAGTGGTGCACTAACTGAAGAATTAGCAAAATACCGAGCCTTGCTGATACCCTCTCGCTCCATTCTATTTTTCAACTTACGGTTCTTTGTAGCTTGAACAAATTCTACCATCTTCCCATAGTTCATATCAGAATTCAAGGCAACTGCAACAGCCTCATTAATATCCAAGAGGCTAAAGCCTTGCATAAATCAGCGCACCCTCGCCTCTATAGTGGGCAGCATGTATACAACATACTTGACATGCGCGCGAATCTCATATGGTACTCCCATGCACTCAGGCTACCTTGCCTTAAGCTCTCAAACTCAGCGGCATGGGCTGCCCTAGTCTCCGCAGGTAAGAAATGATCAATGAAAGCATCGGTGAACTCATTTCACCTCGCTGGAGGGCTCCCCTCCTCATGGGACTCTTTTCACAATTCAAATTAAGAATATGCCACCTCTTTCAGGCAGTAGGAAGCCAACTCCACTGCTTCCGTCTCAGTAACATGCATAACCCGAAGAGTCTTGTGCATCTCATCAATAAAGTCCTGGGGGTCCTCCTCGGGATTAGTACCCGTGAACACTGGAGGATCTAACTGAAGAAACTTGTTCACCCTGGAACTAGTCGATTCCCCTGGTTGACTGGAAGAAGTAGGCGCAACAATTGATCTTTGGGCCTGAGAAGCCATTATTTGAGCCAGCATCTGTATGGCTCCCCTAAGATCCCCCTCAGAAACATCGGGACAGGAAGCTAGGGCTGGAGGTAGAACTGGAATATCAGTTGGAGGGATCATTGCACCCTCAGTAGGTGCAGGACCTAGCACAGTCTGATCAGGTGTAGTGGAATCAGGCAGTGTAGTAGTCGGGGGAATATTCTCACCCCTCGGGTGCTTACCCGCATTATCCAGTAAAGAATCAACTGCCACTCCTAGGGCAGCATTGGCTCCTTGGCCAGTTATTGCTTTCTTCCTAGGTGCCATGTATTGAAAATTATAGCAATGCACGAGTTAGAGGAGGGACAATCTTACAATCGCTTCATCGCACGATCTAGAACGTCAAAGAAGGGTGTTATTCCTAAATTCCCAAGTAGCCTCCTAATTATAGATATGGTCGACAACACACCGATAAGAAGGACTCTACTAGACACGGCTCTGAGACATCCTAGGACACTTTAAAACCTTAGGCTCTGATACCAAGTTTGTCACACCCCAACCTCGGGGAGCGTGACCAGCGTTCAACTGAGATAACCCGGCCGAGCAAGCCTGTACAATACCTTCTATCTGAACTCACTCATGAATAAAGGAAAGATCCATTTCATTAATTAGACAATGGGGAGGATCATGTGAACAACACTGATTCCTTACCATTAGTTACATCATTTATAAAGTTCAAATACATGCACTTTCATAGTTTGAAGTGGAACATGTGATACAAATACATCATTGCTAGTGTGACTTCCCCAACACCAACATACCACCCACACTATGTCTACGGAGCCTCTAATAGATGCAAAAGAGTACGATGATAGTGCCGGCAATAAAGAAAAGTTGCCAGCTATAACTCAAAACATAATACACAAGGAACAAAAGATATACAACCCCGATATGAAGTGGGGCTCACCAAGTCAGTTGGGAAGAGGGTGTACCGCTATTAATGATTAAAGGACCTTGCTGTGGAACCACCTGCATCCATAAAAGATGCAACCGCCAGGCAAAAAGGACGTTAGTACATATAGAATAGTACTAGTATAAATGACTAAACACCTTCTCAATAGAACGAATGATAACACAAGGAAGGACAATCATAAAAACAATGGGATCCTCGAACAATACCAAAACATCAGGTTAGGAGCAAGACAAGTTTTCAAGTAAATTTCTATATTTTAGGTTGGGAGATCATAGCACTGATATACCTTCATGATTTTAGCACGGAGTCCGATCACGATCCGATCAGCTAGGCCGTCTCACCCAAAGATATCAACCACAATCACAATTATTATCTCAATCTCAACCATTATTTCAATCATAATCTCAAGCACAATCACCACCATCTGTGCAGCATGGTGTCCGATCACGACCCGACAGGCTAGGCCGTCTCACCACAATGCCATGTGGATCGACATCACCTTTTTCAAGCAATCATCTCGTCCCAATAAAGGGGAATATTCTCATCACATCAACCTCATCCCAATAAAGGGGTACAATCACAATTCACTTCTACACTGGCACGTGTAGTTTCGAGGTTAGGTTATTCAACCTACCCTTCCTGGGTGACTAACGATACTCCCAAGGTGTTTATTTATCTAAGGATTGACAACTCACATCATTATATTTTATATATCATTCATTTCACTAGCACCGATGGCCATAACACAATGTCACTCTTGGCACGTTGGCCGTATTTCATGTTCCATGTTCATCTCTTTCACTTTCAAACATCATCATGATCATCAATAACAGAGCATTATATTCAAGACTTTAAGTCCACATGTGAGAAAATAAGAATGTTAAGCACATTGAGATTTCTTACACAATTTGGCATAATAGCTTTCATTTGAATCACAACTTGAAGTTATAACATTTAGATATGCAACCCATGCTTCGAGCATATTTTCAAATAGAACATAACATAACAAGAACATTTGGAATACATATTGAACATATATCTTTTGACACAAGGCTTATTCGGAATAAACAATTTATAATGAACAACTCGGGACTTACAAGGACGTTGTGGGGTTCAATTCTAAGAGAGTTTAGCCAACATACCTCGCCTCGAACTTTTTAAATTACTACAATGTTCCGAAATTCTTAGCCACTTCGATCTATTTAGAAATATAGCAAAATTAAACAAAAATTAGGAAGTAGTTCATGGTTCCAGCTCATTTGAACATTTTATCAAACACTATGTGGGCATTATGATTTCTAGCTTCTCCTATGGTAGATTTCCTCCACGCCACAACCCAAGGTCTACCCATTTGAGCTCAACTACCTTCCCACAACTCATGATTCTACATGCATGCATAGATACACTCTCACACCTAATAACCACACCCCCCATTAACCATCTTCTACCCCAAATTTGAAATTGAGACTAGGACATGGCACCTTACCTCTTGGATGAAGAACTTGTGAGTTTCTCCTTGTGAATTCTCCAACTTTGACCAAGAATTGATGAGCAGTAATCTTAGGAACTTTCCCTCTCACTCTATGGCACTTCCTCTCTCTAAAAATATCAGGTTTTTTTGCTTCAAAAATGGCCCTTTGTATCTATATATTGAAATAGGGTCGAGTTATATAATTAGAAAAAAAAAAGGACCACTGATGCAAATTTGTGGTCCCATATGCGATCGCATAACGCTTCTACGGTCCGCAAAATTGACCGCATAATGGACCTCCGACAATGGGCATTTCTGCTTCACTCTATGATAGGTCTACGGTCTACGGTCCATAGACCAATTCTGCAGTTGCATCCCCTCCGTAGATTTTTATGTTGAATTTGCAACGGATTGTACGTCCTGCGAAATGATTATGTGGCCGCATAATGGACCGCATAATGATCCTAAAATTACCTCAAGTTTCTACTTCATTCCGCAGCAGATCTGCGGTCCGCAAATCAGAATATGCGGACCGCAGAATGGACCGCAAAAATGCCTGGCACTACCAAAAATTTTCTTCAACACCCCAATGTACTAAGCTGGTCCAACTGGTGCAGTTTGAACAGGGATCTCCTCCTCCCTCTCGATCTGAGGCTCTCCAATAGGTGCTACTGCGCGTGCTCTAGGTGTAATGACCCGGCCGGTCATTTTGAGAGTTGTAGCCCCATTCCCCTATTTACTGCTCATTTTATGCTTATTAGTTGCTATTTGACTTTCCGAGGTAGTTGGTTTGGGTTCGGAGAGTTTTCAAAATGAGTTGAGACACTTAATCTCAAGATTGGAAGCTTAAGTTGAAATGGTTGACCGGATGTTGACTTGTGTGTAAACGACTCCAAAATGGAGCTTTGATGGTTCTGTTAGCTCTGTTGGGTAATTTTGGACTTAGGAGTGTGTCCAGATAGAGATTTGGTGGTCCGTAGTCGAATTAGGCTTGAAATGGCGAAACTTGAAAATTTAAAAGTTTGACTGAGAATGGACTTTATGGTTATCGGGCTCAGATTGGGGTTCCGGAAGTTGGAGTAGGTCCGTGGTGTCATCTGTGACTTGTGTAAAAAATTTGAGGTCAATCGGACGTGATTTGATAGGTTTCAGCATCGAAAATAGGAGTTAGAAGTTCAAAAGTTCTTTAGGCTCGAATCGATGCGCGATTCGTGATTTTAGCGTTGTTTGATGTGATTTGAAGGCTCCACTAAGTTCGTATCATATTTTAGGACTTTTTGGTATATTTGGTTGAGGTACCGGGGGCCTCGGGTGGACTTCGGATGGTTAACGGATCAAGTTTGGAAGTTGAGAGGCTGCTGAAGCTCACCAGTTCTGGGGCAACCGCACCTGCGGAGTTGTGATCGCAGGTGCGAGCGGGGGAAATGTAGATGCGTCCTACAGTTGAGCACGCAGTGTTCGCAGGTGCGCGGGAATTGCCGCACCTGCGTGGCCGCAGATGCGGTGAGTGGAGTGCAGAATCGGGATTTGATTAGATTACTGTGGAACGCGGATGCGGAAGGATTTCCGCAGGTGCGGACTCGCACCTGCACATGTGTGGTCGCAGTAGCGGAGGCAGTGGAGCCTTGGGCAACCCGCAGAAGCGAAAGATTTCTCGCACCTGCTAGACCGCAGGTGCGACTAAATGAGTCGCAAGTGCGAAAGTGCTAGGTAGAATATTAAGTTTGAGGGTTTCGTGATTTCCTTCATTTTGGACATTTCAAGCTCAGGATTAGGCGATTTTTGAGAGGGATTTCGAAGGGATTCTTGAGGTAATTCACTTGTGTTAAATTTACTCAACAATTATGTATCCCCACTGATTTTTCCACCTAGATTGTGCGGTTTTGAGGTGTAAATTTTGGAGTTTGAAGCTAGGGATTTGGAGAGTTTAAATTGGGGATTTGAGTGACAATTTGGTGTCGGATTTCGGTAAATTTGGTATGGTTGGACTCGTGGTTGAATGGGCTTCCGAATTTTGTGACTTTTTGTTGGGTTCCGAGACGCGAGCCCGGGGTGACTTTTGGGGCGATTTTACAATTCTTTGCTAAAATCATTATTTCATTATTTAAACTAGTTTCCTATAGTTGTATTTATAGTATGAAATTGTTTTGGCTAGATTCGAGCCGTTCGGAGTTGGAAAATCGAGGGAAAGGCCTTCTAATTGATTGACTGAGCGTGGTTTGAGGTAAGTGACTTGTCTAACCTTGTGTGGGGGAAATTCCCCTTAGAATTTGGTAGTTTGGTGGTAATTTGTGATATGTGAAGGCCGTGTACGCAAGCTGACGAATGCGTACATGGGCTAAATGTTGAAATTCCGGTTTTTGCTACGTAGTTCCTTTTCATGCCTTAATTGAGTTACTTTAGCACGTTATAGTCATCATGTTTAGCCTAATTTCACATGTCTACTTGTCTTACCTCTTATTTGCAACTTGTATCACATGTTAGTTGAATTACTTGCTCTTCTTGATTTCCATATTCATTACTAAACTGTGGAAATTCTTTACTTGAAATTGCTATCCTTGGAATATCATTTATTCAGTTGTTGTGTTAGCTTTCATGTTATTGTTGAGGTGATTGTTTGGTTGTTTGCACGAGGTTTCTATCGTGTTGTTGTTATTATTGCACGAGGTTTCTATCGTGCTGTTGTTATTGTTGCACGAGGTTTATGGCGTGCGGTTGTGATTATTGATACGCATGCGGTAGTATAAGGTCCAGGTGTTGAAACGCATGTGGTGAGATAAGGTGGGGTTGATACGCGTGGCTAGTAGGGGAACTACTAGAAGCCATGCGGTGCGATATAAGGTGGGCTAAAACGCGGGAAGCTATTTCGGCAAAATGATTTTCAAATACCAAATATAAAGGCTCCCGCGGTGATATAAGGAAAGACTGTGAGATATTTTACTTTTAGGACTATGAGGCGGTACCTCGGGAGTGCCCCTGTTGATTTTATCTATTTGTTGTACTGTTTGTTGTCGTTTTCCTTAAATTGTAAGATTCTTGCTTCCTTTCGTGTTGTATTTGTCTTTTTTCTTCCTTTCGTGTTGTTACCTTCCGTAAATTCTTATTGCTTCACTTCTCTGTCATTTTATTATATCATTATATCTTTTGCCTTATTTTTTATTATTTCTAGTAGGGCCCTGACCCGACCTCATCACTACTCTACCGAAGTTAGACTTGGCACTTACTAGGTATCGTTGTAGTGTACTCATACTACGCTTCTGCATATGTTTTGTACAGATCCAGGTACACCTTATCAGCCTCAGTGTTAGTGTGTGGAGTGACTTGCTTATCGGAGACTTCAAAGGTACACATGCCTGGGTCCGCAGGCCTCGGAGTCCCCTTCTATCCCGTTCCTTTCTTATTTCTTTACATTTTGATAGACAGTGATGTATAGGATTTTTCAATACTGTATCTAGAGCTTGTAACTTATATTTCACCAGGTTTTGGGATTGTACGTATTGAGTTTTGGTAGATTCTATTTATTAAAATGTTTGGATGTTCTAGTTTTAATCTCTTATTTAATGTTTCCGCATATTGTTAGGTTTACCTAGTCTTAGAGACTAGGTGCCATCACGATATCCTACGAAGGAAATTTGGGTCGTTGACACTAGGCTGAGCTCTGCCTCCACATCTGCCTCTGCCCCTACGTCGGCCCCGGCCCCTACCCCTGGTAGTGGCTGCGACCTGGGGCTTTGGCTCCTGGTCCATTATGGATGTTGTGTGTCCTCACCATATGTGAGAGAACAAGAATAGAGTAATTCAAACTCAGTGACAGAATAAAATTGCAGGATAGAGAAGGAAAGAAGTGTCCCTATAGCCTCTAGAAGATAAGTACAAACATCTCCGTATTGATCCTCCAGACTCTACTAAGCTTGCTCATGACTCGTGAGACCTAGGCAACCTACTACTTTGATACCAACTTGTCACGATCCGAAACTGCAACCGCGGGGCCGTGATGGCGCCTAACGTCCACTTGCTAGGCAAGCCAACATTAGTATACAATTAATTATTTTAAAACCAATTTGAAATCAATTTAATAAGAAATAAAGCTGTAGAATTTCAAAAATAGATATAAATACTCCAAACGCCGACTAGTCAAACCCCGAAATCTGGTGTCATAAGTACATGAACTAAAACGAAATACTACAATCAAGGTCTGAAATAATGAAATACAATTATTTGTATGAAATAACAGTGCAAGAAATAAGAAGGGGATTTCAAGGTCTGCGAACCTCATGCAGCTCTACCTTATGTCTCCGTGATAAGCTAATCTGAGCGAGCCTCCCCTAGCTGCTGCTGGGACCAACACCAAAATCTGCACAAGAAGTGCAGAAGTATAGCATGAGTACAATCGACCCCATGTACTCTGTAAGTGCCGAGCCTAACTTCGACAAAATAGTGATGAGGTTATAACAAGGCACTCACTATAAACCTGTAAGAATATAATGATATAACGGCAAAATAGAGAAAACCAAGTATAACATGAAAACTGGAACAGGAAATACATAACAGAGGGCCCTTGAATAACATCAAAGTTCAATCTCCGCAATACAACACGAAACCAACAGTTATGAACAATTAATATATCTTCTCCGTTGTCGCGCGCAACCTGATCTACAAATATAAATATATATATATATATATATATATATTATAATACTGAATTCATGAACATAGAAATAACACAAAATGACTTTTAAGTAATACAGCCTTAGAAGAAGTACGAGAACTCACTAAAAAGAATAAAAATAGGACTTTCCAATGTAAAGGATGTAAACTAGGGAGATTAACCCTAGGAGAAACATAAGAACATTTTAAGAAATGTGAATTAAGGACAGATAATTGGGGATATAGAGCAGAAAATATTTCACAAAAGAAATTAGAAAGTTTTGATAAAATTTTCGGAGAAATGCAAGATAGTTATGAAGACAACGAAACAGATTCCTTAATAAGCTAAAAAGAATTAATGGAGTCAGCTAGTTCTAGTCCATTTCAGAGAACGACCCAACAAAATACCATAGATACTAGTACAGGAAATGTACTAACTTGCACACTAAAGCATAAAACTTTATTTATTTTACAGATTTGAGATAGAAAATACTAAAGTATGCATAGGGGAATATTTTACAAAGAGGGTTATGGAGGATGGTTTTTTCGGTTTAGGTGAAGAAAAGGGAAAATAGTATGTTTTTCTTCAGATGGTTGTTGTAGTTGTTGTCTTCTGTCTTCATGAAACACTCAATTTATGGTGTTGTGGACTTCACTCCCGGACTTCATTTTATTTGAAGAATCTTTCTTTTCTCTTGTTCACGTGAAGTCTTCAGAGTCTGTCTTGCATTATTGTCCTTAATTTACTGTAGGTCTTGCATTATTGTCCTTGATTTACTGTAGAAGATGCCTTTCCATTGTATTGTCTCTTTATTGTATTATTGTACTTTGCTAGAGTCTTTCTTTTGATTCCTCACTATCTTTGTCTTGTTTTTTTGTTGTTTTATTCTTGCTATTATGATGATGGCCTGCTTCTACATGTCAAGATTATGCAAAGTTATTGAATCAAAACCCATTCTTGAATCATCATTTGGGTCTTCAGCATCTTGATAATTCATTCCTAACTTATCATTTCAGTCTTGAGAATCTTGATATTTTATATTTTTTTCAAATTCTGTTAGGTTTATCATAAAGTCTGGGCTTAAAATATTCCTCCATTATTTGTCATATCTACTTCTGTTAAACCTATTATAGATTTCTTTAGATTTGACCATCTGTCATCATATACTACAACCAATACTTTAGTTCCTAAATTCTTTCTAACTATTAATACCATATACATTACATTCTCTTTATAATTTCTTATTTGTCTTATTGATTCAGGATTAATCAAGTTTAGCGTTGCGACCTTATTTCCTATGGCTGATAACTGTTCTTCTCGATAATGTCTATATAGTTGTGAGCTATCTAAAAAATATCTTACATCATATAATATTTTTGGGTGGAGTAACCTTAGTTGATTTTGTTGGAAAATCTGTATATCTTTATCTATATCTATTATTTCATCTAATTGATGATTCTCTTCTTGTCTCTTTCTGGTTATGATTCGTGATAACGTATTATTACCTATTATGTTGTCTGAGAAACTTACTCTAGGTCTTTCTACGTTTGTTGTTCTTGACCTACTTGAAAAAAGGTCCATTTTTGAGGTTTTCTTAAAGAACAAAACTCTGACTTTTTAAAATCACAAGAACTAGAGAAAATTATATAAGATTCATTTATATATCCCCCTTTCATTTCACTTTTTACCATTTTATATATCCCTCTCTTATTTTGGTATCAGAGCTAGCGGTCTTTGGACCACACATTTAAAATATAATAAGAACACTAGATATAATAGAATCTCTACAAAACAAGCAAAGAAAAGTGTGCAAGTTTTTTATTTTGAAGTTCAGTAAACTCTTTCGGGTTTACCGAAAGGGAAATCTCTCTCCTGTAAACATGTAAGTTACTGTTTTTATAAATTATGTTTCTATTTATTACCCCGAATTATTTATAGCTTTATAGTATGTCTTATGTATTTAATTTCTTAGTTGCTAGTTTGTAAATAACTACAAAATACTCTAAGTATATGGTTATCTTTCCAACTTCTTAATAACTCTGATGGATTAACCTATAAATTCCTAGGAGAGGCCAGTTAAGATGAGCCCAAAATATTGCCAGAAAGGCGTTAAATGGGCAAATATATTTAACAGCGGCCAGGGTGAGGTTAAAGAAAGAGGTGTTAAGAAAAGATCTATATCTTTAAAATATTGGAGTGAAGAGATTAACAAAGTAAAAAAAAATGAGTATATAAAATGGGGTAAAATTAGTTCATAATTTTGATAAAATATTAACGATACAAGTCTACAGATCAAGAGAGAGAGAGAGTACCGAGTAGGATGTTACTAATTAGACACTGATTTATACGATGAAGATTTTAAGAACTACCTTATTTGGGAAATATAGAATTCCAATAACGAGATAACATAAGGAAGAAATTATATAAGATTCCCCATTGCTATTAAGGCTTGAAATTCCTGTGGGAATTCAGACTTACAGGCTTCCCATATTTCATATATTTATACATTATTTCTGCATCTGTATCATGATAGGTTTTTATATAAGACGCACTATCCCTTTCCAAAAGTCTATTATTGAGTTCCACATTTGTGGAACATGAGCAGCTATGTTTAATATTTTGCCTTTATTACCTCCTTCTTGTAACCTAATAGGTTCCTCTATAGGCATTATTTTTCCTGATGGTTTTATATTTTCTATTTCTATTTCTTTTCCTATTCTATATACCCTTCCAATAAGTCTTTACCGGCTACCGTTTGAATCGGACTAACTGTATCTCTATCCGATACAATGGATTTCATTGCATTCATTGGGGAATCCACACCATTCTCATCCATTTTATTTTGAGATTGATATAGAGAACTCAATTGTTGTGGACCATACCTTTGCTGAGAGACAACCTGAGTTTATGATTGCGCTAACTCAAACTTTACTGCTTGGAGTCTGTGTTCTAATACTTTCACGTGCTCCACCAGTCTTGCTTTTTCTTGTACTAAAATCTCGTTCTTTTGGTTGAGTCTTTTGAAGTCTTCAGTCATTGAGGAACAATGATCACAAAAAATTATCTTGTCTGTATCTTTTTGAATGTTATATTGAGGAATTTTTTTTGGGTTTTGTCTGAGTGCTGGAGAGCTATAGTAATTTGGTCCTAATATACCCCTTGCATAGTCTAATGCTTCAGTAAAAGAGAGGTTTTTCTAAATATTTCATAAAGTCTAAAACTTCTAACCAAGTTTGAAAAATACTATTTGTCTTACCATATATTACCACATAATATTTAAATTGTCTTTCTTGACTATTGTCTGTAAAATATTGGCATAAAGCACTTAAAACTGCTATAAAATATTTAGTGTCTTTTTTATTATATGCTATCCATAAATTATCTATCATGCATCACTGTGGTCTATCTATTACATATTCTGCTAAAACTCTAAATGACATATTAGACGGCATAAAGAATATTAAGTTATATTTTCCGAACCATATTCTATCCATACTAGTCTGTGCTACAAATGATTGTGTCTTAAATTGGAGACTACCTACATTGTCTAAAAATATGTGTCTGAGGGTCAGGCTTTGACGCCTTTTCCCTTATCTTCAATCTTGGGGGTTGTTGGTCTCATGCTGTCAATGCAAAACATATCTATTAGTTAACAGTAATTTTTAACCTACTTAACTGATCTGCTAGGTTATTATCTTTTCCTTTAATATGTTCAAATACTAAGTTATAGATTGATATGGTATCAACGAAATTCAACCATCTTCTTCTACGGCTATTCTTTTCATTTATCTTTTGGTGGAACTTTACTATAGCTTCACGGTCAGTTCTAATTAATATTTCTGGTTTGTTTAATATATAGAGTCTGAAACTGTTTAGTCCATAAATTACAGTTAATATCTCTGCATCTATACTGCTCATATTTCCTTTTTCTTTATATTTACCGCCTTGATAAGCACATATTTTTTATTCACTTTTATCACTATATTTATTAGGTTTTGCTTTTAGGACTGCTCCCCATCATTCAAAACTTCCACCTGTTTCTATAATTAAATAGTCTATCTCTAAAGGTATATTTAAGTCAGGAATATTTTTTATTTTGTCTTTAATTTTTTGTATCAATTTGATATCTTCTGTATTAAAATGTTTTTGTCCTGTAGAACCTGTCTTAGCATATAAAGGTCCTGCTATTTTGCCTAGATCTTTTACGTATGTATGTATGTATGTATGTATGTATGTATATATGTATAAATAAAATGTCTTATCCGTTGCAGCGCGTAATCCGATCCAAAATATGTATATATACAAATACCGTTGCGGCGTGCAACCCGATCCCAAACAGTAATACCAATATTTGTTGCGGCGTGCAACCCAATCCCACATAATAATATCAATAACAGTTGCGGCGTACAACCCGATCCCACACAATAATGATATAAATGTGTAACAGGAACCAACTACAATGTATCTCAAATAAAATACAATAAGAGAATTACATGATAAAGGACATAAAGTGGATAAAGTAGCTATCTAATAACACACAAGGTCATAAAGCACGTAAAGGTAATCAATAAATAAAAGCATAGATAAAGGCATGAATAAATAAAGGCACGAATGCATGTAAATAATTAGCAAGTAAGGCATGTAACAGATAAAGTCATGAACTTAACAAGTAAGGGCAAGTAACAATTAAAGCATTTAACAAATAATAACATGAATTAAATGAAGATATAAAATAATTAAAGACAATAAATAAATATCTCAACCCTCATGCTTAACCCATAACTACGTATATATACTCGTCACCTTGCATATACACCGTTCCCATACATAAATCATGTAATAAATAAATCAAACAAGTCTTAATTCACTCAAGTCAAGGTTAACCTCGACACTTACCTCTTCCCGCAACCAAACTAATGATCAACTACGACTTTTCATTTAGAATTAGCCTCCAAACCAATCAAATCTAGCCAAATATAGTTTAAATAGTTCAAAATAAGCTTTAAAAACTGCCCACGAGTGACAAAGATTCAATCTTTAATGAAATTAGAAAAAGTTAACAAAAGTCAACCCCAGACACGCTTGGTCAAAACCCGAGATTCAGACCAAAACCGATTACCCATTCACCCTCGAGCCTGGTTATGTGATTTATTTCGAAATACGACCTCAATTAGAGGTCTAAATCTCAAAATTCCTAATTTCTATCCAAAACCTCTAATTTCTACCATGAAATTCATCGATTAAGGTTAAAAATTAGTGGGTGATTCTGGAAATACATCAAAACTAGTTAATTTACTAAACAATGAAGTTGGGATAAAAATCTCCTCAAAATCCTCTCTAGTCCGAGCTCTAACTTTCAAAAATGGTGTTGATGCATAAATTCTAACTTTCAGCTTTTAAATAGCTGGGCGTCACGTGTTCTTCGTGTTCGCGAAGCACCTGACGCGTTCGTAATGAGCACTAGCACAAAAGGCCTAGTGTTCGCGAAGTCCACATCGCATTCACAAAGGCTTATTCCCCAGTCAGCCTTCGCGTTCGCGTCCTCTGGTCCACGTTCGCGATGAAGACCATTCTGCTTTCCCCAGCCGCTCCCCAAAGCAACACGTTCGCGAGTGGTCAGTCGCGTTTGTGAAGAGTAATCCCCCAATGCTTCGGTTTCGCGACCGCCCTCTCGCGTTCGCGAAGAGTACCCAGCCCAAATTTTCCCCTTCGCGATCGTGTAGCACTTGACACTAGAAGCAAAAACCAGCAGTTTCAACAAGTTAAAAAATGGTTTGAAACCCACCTGAGCCCCTCGGGCTCCAAAATGAATATGCACACAAGTGTAATAACATTATATAAACTTGCTCGCTACCTCAAATCATCAAAATAATATCAAATCACAAGAATCAATCTTCAAAACTCAAGATTTCAACTTGAAATCTCATTTTTCACAATCTTTCACATAATGCGCCGAAACGCGCTTAGGTCACGGCTCGGGTCACCCCGAACCCCAACCAAACATGCGTACAAGTCTAAAAATATGATACAAACCTACCGGAATCGTCAAAACACAAACCGAGGTCGTTTACTAATAATGTTGACCATTGTCAACTCAAGTCCCATTTTATGCCAATAGTCACATTTTCTTCAAATTTTTACATAAAAACTTTCTGAAAAATGACAAGGACCACACACGTAAATCAAGAAATATCAAATAAAGCTAATAGAAGTCTCAGAACACGAAAATAAAGACTAGTACTCAAAACGACCTATCGGATCGTTACATCACGACTCCTTGGTTGTAATTTTTGGGTCGTGACAACCTCTTACCTCAAAGTCCCCAAAACAAGTGAAAATGCCTACTGTAAATCGATCTTCAGCACTTTATAGTGCTACAATTCCTTCTTTGTGTTCGTGACACCCAGGTCACCCGATTGTGATGCAACCTGGGGTCTTATAATTCGTGGTCACACTGAAGCCTTGACCAGGCTGAACGTTAACTCTCTCTTTTCTCCCTGCGGTCACGGACTACTCTCTTCGGACCTAATGACCAAGCCAGTTGAAGCTTCGCGGCCGCGACCCTTCTCATGGAGATCGCGATAGAGGAAACCAAAACCAGACTGGTTTCCAAAATTTTATATATATAAGTCCAAAATTATCATATGAAGTTGTAAAAATACTCAAATCGTATAACGACACAAATATTTAATACGAATGATTGAGTTATTATACATACGATCCCTCAGCCTTAAGAAGTACACGATATTCCTTTTCTCTTTGAAAGTTGATTATCTACACCCTTACATCTTTATAGCACGTCTGGAATATACTAATGAGAAACTGAGCAAAAGAAATAATTGTCCTCGTAATGGAGAAACTGATGGCTAGTGCAACGATGTACATATAAACTTATTTTCGCTAATTTTATTTTAATTCAAATTCTATAAAATGAGTTTTATATTTTTCAAGCATAAAATCTTTACAATCTGTTTTGAGTGATCAAATCAAAAAATATGTGAGAAAAGAGAATTTAGTTTCTTTGATTTTATTTTTTCAGCTAAAAGGGAAAAATTTGGTCATTTTGTTCAATCTATTATCAATATATTTTCAAACTATAATAATATGCATAAGTACTATGAGCATGTTTGGTATGGGGAGGAACTCTTCAATTGTCCATGTTTACTTGGCCAAAACATTTTGGAAAATATTTTCTCTAGAAAAAATAAGTTTCTTAGAAATTAAAAAAATAACTTCCTTGGTAGGAGTAAGAAAAATAAGTTTTATAAGTGTCTCCTTCCCACCCCCTAAACCCTACTTCCTACCAATCCCCAAACCCTTACGCCCATCCCACCCCACCGCCAAACCCACCTATGCTCTTACTCGTCACCCAGCCCCACCATCACTCCTCACCTCACCCCACCTTTCCGTTAGGTCTAAAAGCTTCCTAAAAATATGATCCAATAAAAATACCGCATTGAGCGTAGCTATATGCGGCACTCCCACTACATTCGCCCATCCCAAGCCCCATTTTGATTTTATTTCATAATATTTATTTAAATTATATATAAATGCTATTGGATAATATTTTTTACTTACTAAATGTCAAAAAATAAGCAAAAAAGAAATTTATTTTTCAAAAAAATATATTCAGTAAGAATATTTGTTTTGCACCAAACACACCCTAATGACACTATCCGGTGTGTAAGGAACTACTTTGGTTCTCATGGAAAATTACCTATTTATTCGCATTAATCTAGACCTCACTCCATTATTCACGTTGTATAATTCTACTTAGTCGAGAGGAAAGAGAAAAAAGAAACAAGAAAACGAAAATGAAGAAATTCCTTCATTTTGAGCTTTAATTTGCAGTTATATATTGGACGGAATATTGATTAATCATTAGTCTTTACAGTTCATCTCACCGTCTTTTTTTCTCTCTCTTTCCTTTCACCTCCCTTTTCTTCTCTGCCGTTAGTGACAAGCACGCCTGGCAACAAATCATTCCCTCCAACCCCCCGACTTTCTCTCTCTCCCTCTCCAACTTATATTACCCCCCCTAGTGATAACAATACTCTTTCTCTCTCCTCCCCTTTCCCTTTCTCTCCCAAAGAAAAACAAAAACACTTTCCCTTGTTCCTGTCAGATTTTGCGTTTCTGCTTAATTGTGCTGTTGGATTCGATCTGTTGATCTTAAGGCAGTGGATTTGGGTCAATTCACTCGATAAAGCTAGGTAATTTTACTTTTTTTATTGTTATTTCTGAAATTCGCTTTTATGCGTTGTTTTGGTTCACGAAATACTTTTAGAATCATTAACTGAGAAGATATTTTTTGTGTGATCTGAGAATCGAAGTTGCATTATTGAAGTTTTTTTAATGGAAATAGGTGGCAATTTCAATGCTGTCTATGCTCGAATGCTGGAGCATCAATTTTCGGAACCCCCCCCCCCC
>MCJB01048343.1:0-27782 GCA_002018475.1 Nicotiana obtusifolia | reverse complement strand
GTGCAATCTGAGTTTTTTTTTGGGTTTATTATGTCTTGTTTTGTTTTGTTTTGGTGGATTTAGAATTCCCGGATCATTGGGAACGCAACACCTCTTTCCTGGGGTTGTGATTTTGGATTTGATATGATATTATTGGTCCCTCTCTTTTTTCTTTTATTTTCATTTTCTCCTTTCTTAGTTTGCCGCTGTTCTCTCCGAGTCCTTTTGCTTCTTTTCTCCCACTTCAAAAATTTATTGCCCCCTTCACAGAATTCTCTCTTCCTTTTTGTCTGTTCCTTGGATTCCTCTCCCCGCCCCCACTCCGATAAAGGAAATGAAGGAAAAACACTGTTTTCTTTTGTATGCAATTGGGGGAGTGGGGCAGGGGTGGTGTAAGTTGTGATGCCTTCTCTTTAAATTGCTTTTTTAATTTCTCTTTTAGTTGCTTAATAAGCTTTATATGATCAAAATGGAATTAAAAAAAATGCATTCATGAAATGAGACAAGTATTGTAGGCGACAAAGAGAGGGTGGAGGATGATTTTTGAAAATCCAAATGGATGAGTCTACTCGAGAATGAAGCTAAAACCGATGAAATCGGGTTTGGTTAGGAACTGGTAGGTTATAAAAACATTTATACATCACTATGAAACAAATGGCTTCAAGATTTAAAGGGTTCAACTAAGAATATCTTGCACGTGTTCAATTACAAAGGTGTATTCAAATGACAGTGTGATTGTTTGAATCCACCACACGTCCCTTTCTTAGATGATGTGTTATATATCTTGCACGAAGATTGCTTTACCAGCTCCTTCATGGAAGAGTCACCATTTCCGTTCGTTTTAGTGTTATCTGGAATGCGAGCAGTATCTGAAGTCATGAGAGGCTACCAGGTGATATGTGTTTGCCTTGGTGATGTACTTTCAAGGTTTTGCACCTCCCAAGCACAAAGAAGAGAGAAAAACAAAAGCATCCCGCTAAAGTTCTTCACAAAACTAGTGAAAGCGTTCTTCAAACTCGCGTTAGAAGAATGTAAGATGAAAAGCAACCTCTCCCACGTTCTACAATCCCGCAAGATTGCAAGAAGCGTTGAGTAAAGGAAGAACAATAAAATAGTAAATCACGTCTTTGAAACAAGAGTTTAGAAAAACTAATTACAAATGTTTATTTTCAGCATATTGAGCTCTTTAAATAGGCCTTACAATGAGTAAAATTGATAAGGTTAAGGAAAACTAATCCTAATTAAACTAGAATAAGAATAAGGCTAGGAAAATCTATCCTAACTAAAATGGGAAAAAGAATTCTAGTAGGAATGGACTACCGGCTAACAATCCTAGTTTCACTAGAACTATAAATATAATACTATTAAAACAAGAATTAAGAAATCCTAATCGTTAAGGAAAAGACATCCTAATCTTGAATGGATTCTTGGACTTTAATTTCTTGGATTCTTGGCCTTCTTGATCTTGTATCATTCTCCCCGGGTTGAAAAAGACTCGTCCTCGAGTCTAACAACTTATGGTGCAAGATTTGCTATAATAAAGAATGGGGACCTAATCCTCACTAGGTTTTTAAGTTACATTTTGATAACTTATCATAGAGCTTTTTTACGTTGTAAGCAAACTTAGAATGTGGTCGAACCAAATCCCACTCTCTAAGTTTCAACTTTCAACCAATCCTTCTCCATGTATTCTTTCTATGTTGACTCTCAAACTTCAACTTACGATATGAAGTTATTGGTGTGAACTTAACCAACTCCATGTCTAGCTTTGAGTTAAGCATCGAGATCAACGCTCTTCTTGGGAATGCATTAATTGCATCGCTTGTACACCAACAGTCACTTTGATGATAGCCATATATATATTTATGACGTTAAGACATTTGTTTCTCCAATATATGGACTCCAACTCTCCATTATCCACTTCTTTATAGGTAATCGTTCCTCTTGTTCATGCATATAAATATGGACTTTAGGATTAACGCAATATGCAGACTTGTTTGGGATGATAGAGTCAATAATCAAGTTAATATTGTGTTGAGCATCTCTGAAAGGCGAAAAGTCAACGAGACGCATGGCTGGATAATCCAATGGATCGCCATAAAACTTTGGTGGTAATTCCTCAAGTTTTAGATCCAATTGCATGTTTTTCATCTCTTTGATAATGGTTTTAATCAGTTTCGTCCTCTTCACTCCCTTGATTATCCAAAAATTTATCATATTCGGCGTAGTGCCTTGGTATTCTTATGCCTAGGTCTGATTCAACCTCTTCATCATGCTCAATATATCTTGCTCTACACGGTTGTATTGATGGATAGTAGAAGTGGTAGCACTAGTATGTTATGTGGTGGTGGAGGTTGTAGGTGTTGTGGTGGATTTGGTAGCTAAATTTGAAGCACCAAACCTTCAACCAATTCAGTAAGATGCCTCATTGATTCCGCCAAGCAATCTAGCTGCAGTTTAATTTCTTCATTGTCTCGTTCAAGGACTGTAGTTCTCAATATCTGAATTTTTAATTGAAGATCCATTGAAGAGGATCATGAGTTTGCTATTTTCTTGTTTGGTGACATGAAGAACAAGATAGCAAGTCAAGAATTCGAACCTGGAACCTGTGCTCTGTTACCAAATTGATGTACTTTCAAGGTTTTACACCTCTCAAGCACGAAAAAGAGAGAAAAACAAAAGCACCCCGCTAAAGTTTTTCACAAAACTAGCGAAAGCATTCTTCAAACTCACGTTAGAAGAATGTAAGATGAAAGAAACCTCACCCACACGTTCCTCAATCCCGCAAGATTGCAAGAAGCGTTAATAAAGGAAGAACAATGAAATAAAAAGTAAATCACATTTTTTTTTGATGAAGTAAGCAGGATATCATTAAAGGCATCAAGAAGATGCAAAAAGATTACAAAGCAAAGTTTATCAGCTCATTTACAATTGAAGTGCTACAAAACTAGAGAGCCGACGAAATCCAAAAATACGTCAGAGTTAGAGTTATTTACAGGAGCGAGGTTAGCCCAACTAAAAAGGTTAACCAAACATCTAGCCTTCAGGTAGTCAATTGAAGTTGATACACCATCAAAGCATCTACGATTCCTCTCGGTCCAAATACACCAAAAAATGCTAGCAGGAACCATAATCCATATTCTTCTGATGGTCTTGTCAACTTTCCTTAAGCTCCAACTTGCACAGGCATCTTTGACACAGATGATGGCATAGTCCATTTCAATCCAAAAATATTGAAAAATAAATCACGTTTTTTTTCAAGAGCTTAGAAAAACTAATTACCAATGTTTATTTTCAGCATATTGAGCCCTTTAAATAGGCCTTACAATGAGTAAAATTGATAAGGTTAAGTAAAACTAATCCTAATTAAACTAGAATAAGAATAAGACCGAGAAAACCATCCTAACTAAAATGGGAAAAAGAATTCTAGTAGGAATGGACTACTAACTAACAATCCTAGTTTGACTAGAACTATAAATATAATCCTACTAAAACGAGAATTAAGAAATCCTAATCTTGAATGGATTCTTCTTTAATTTCTTGGATTCTTGGCCTTTGATCTTGCATCACTTGGTGAAGCATACATTCATTTGATTCGATGTTTGATGGATTTTTTCTGTTCTTCTATGAGTTTCTGTATAATTTGTTCTTTTTCTGCTAAATGTACAGGATTGTGGCAGCTGTTACTTATCTTTCATCTTTGTATTCTTTTGTTAAGTAGTGCAACCTGCCTCTACCATCTTTTTTCGTCTTTTGGATAATCATGTTTCAGATTATCTTCTGAGAAGTTTATGAGGTTCTGTGCCATGAGCCTAGTAGAAGGATTTGTTTCGAAACTTCTCCTTTTCTATTGATATTATCCCTTAGTATTCATACCCCTCTCTTCAGTTGAAGTACTGAAAGCAGAAAGGTACAACTATGGCTGTTTCAATGAGAGATTTGGATCCAGCTTTTCAAGGAGCAGGCCAAAAGGCGTATCCTCATTTTAGGTCATGTAGAAGTGTAACATTGTCGTGAATTGATGTGTATGTTTGTTTCCAAATTTGACTTCTAATTTAATTAGCTAACGTTTTAGCTAAAGAAGTGTTCAAGTTCAAATTCCTTGACTCCATTAATAGCGGAATAGAGATCTGGCGTATTGAAAAGCTAAGTCCAGTCACTGTTCCAAAGTCATCACACGGTAAATTTTACACAGGAGACTCGTATATTGTTTTGAAGGTATGTTATTTTTGTTGATCTATTAGCTTTCATCATCTGTTTAAAGATCTTACTGATGTCATTTACTTCCATACTGTTAGACTCTGACAGGAAAATGTTGGTTGTCATTGCATAGTGTTTTACTATTATATACGTGGTATAACCTTAACTCATACAACATACCTCAAACTAGCAGTTATTAAACTGTTAAAACAAAATAAAATATTCCTTTGGCCTGTTAGATTTTTTTGAATATTTCATTCTTAATATAATCTGGCCGATCCATAGAAGATGCTTATTGCATCCTATGGATGAGGAATAGTCTAAATAAATGAATCTATTTAGGCTATCTGTACAGTTTATGCTAGTTATTTCTGGCATGTCGTATTGTACTGCTTAATTGAAGTTTCAAATTGGAATATAACCTTTATTTCTAGAATGCTTTGTGCTTCCATGTCATGGTAAAGGGTAACTGTCATTGTGCTATTATGGAGCCATTTATGATGTTGGATCAGCATGAGAGTCACTTGATGAATTGGAAATCATTTGGGTCTTCTCTGGTTGAAGGGACGGTAATGACCTGACTTTTGCAGCTTAATAAGTCAGAGTTGTCAGCTATAAGAGCTTTAGTCTTTCCCTTTCGTTTGGATTGTAGGAGCTTACTATGATTGTAGGTAAACTTTGGTGACGCTGGAAAAGGCCTCATGTATCTTATATTTCAGTTGGATTATGTGTATAGGTTGAAAGTGCTGAAAATTCAAGAATCAAGAAGACAAGGAAAAAAAATCAATTTGGCCTAGAGAAAATTCTCAAATGTAGTCTGGAAACAGAGAATTTATGGGAGTATCCGTTGCCATTTGCTTGTAGAGACATAATTTAGATCTAATCATTAAAGCAGCATTTAGTGGACTAAATAAGATGCAAAACATTAGACTTGATATCCTTGAGAAAGTGTTCCTTCTCAAAACATGTTATAGACTGCTGTAACTTATCAACAATTTTTTCTTTTATATTGCTTTAGTTGTTAATCTGAGGCTTTTTGTTGCTCTTTTTCAGACCAGCACATCAAAAACTGGTGCCTTACGACATGATATTCATTATTGGCTTGGTAAAGATACTAGTCAGGTTTGTTTCTAGTGAGAAGATTATGCAGCCAGTGTTTTTTAAAATGTAATCTCATAGTTGGATCTGTTTTATTTAGGATGAAGCTGGTGCTGCTGCCATAAAAACTGTTGAATTAGATGCAGCACTTGGTGGGCGTGCGGTTCAATATCGTGAAGTGCAGGGCCATGAAACTGAGAAGTTCCTTTCCTATTTCAAACCATGTATAATCCCTCTAAAAGGTGGAATTGCATCTGGATTTAAGCATGTCGAGGAAGAAGAGTACAAGACCTGTTTGTACGTATGCCAAGGGAAGCATGTCGTCCATGTGAAGGAGGCAAGTCTGCTCAACTACTTTGCTTCTGATAATGAATGATGAGAAAACCTTTAAGCTTAAATTTTCATTACCAATTTTTACCTTATTGGGACAGGTTCCTTTCGCTCGATCCTCACTTAATCATGATGACATCTTCATTCTTGATACCAAGTCAAAAATCTTCCAATTTAATGGTTCCAATTCCTCTATTCAAGAAAGGGCGAAAGCACTTGAAGTTGTTCAGTACATTAAAGATACGTACCATGACGGCAAATGTGAGGTCGCTGCAATTGGTAAGTAGTTAGTAATTTACTTACTTAAGGCAATTATGCTGAAGTGTCTGTTGCATTAAACTGTGGTCTGATTGACATGTAGAGGATGGTAAATTGATGGCTGATGCCGAGACAGGAGAATTCTGGGGCTTTTTTGGTGGCTTTGCTCCTCTTCCAAGGAAGACTACAAGGGATGAGGCTAAAAGCATTGATACTGTTCCTACTAGATTTTATAGGTGAGTTATTCCTACATCTGATGTTGCATCTTCAGACCCCCCTTTCCACATCAATTTAGGTAATGCTATTATATATGTTGCTGCTTGATTCATCACCTCACCGATATGCCGATACCTTTTTTCCCTTTAAAATCTGTTGTATTTTCCAGTACTTTAATTTTAAATTGCAGATAAAATAAGGACTATGACCTGAAGGTCTATTACATATTGCCTTGTTTCCTGGCAATTTTAAGTTTATTTTTTATTGTTTAGAGTAAAGTAATATACTAATATTACTCCCTCCGGTTCATAATAAGTGACTTTTTGGCCTTTGGCACACCCCTCAAGAAAATACTAGCTCCTAGAAAAAAAAAGTATTTTGACTAAATTACCTTTAATTAAAATTTGCATATTGTTAACTTGACATATTGGGATATGTAAATAAGGGAAAATTTTGGAAAAATAAAGTTAATTCCTTCGCGATTATGTAAAACGACAATTATTTTGGACAAAAAATAAGAAGGCCAAAAACTCACTTATTATGGACCGGAGGGAGTAATATATAGTACCTAGAAGGTACTGGAAATATATGAAAGTCAGTGGACCTGGTTCCTTTTATATGTGTATAGAGTTATAAGGTCCAACCTTGTTGATAACAACACAATAGGGGTTCAAGAATTACTAAAGAAAAACAAGAAAATCAGGAAACATGCGGAGGCTAAAAGAAAGTAGAGAAACGAAAAAGAAGACAGAAATTAAAGATAGATTGAATCCAAGAAAGCGCTTTTTGAATTCAAGAAGTTTATTCTTGAAGTTGAATCGTAATAACAACAATTAGCTAACGAAGAACTAATTGCCTTTGGTAGAGAATTAAAAACAAGAGATAGATTGTGAAACCCGACCCTTTAGAATAACAAGAACAACAATATGCCTAAACTTATCACCTTTCTTGAATACCTAGAAGTGATCTAAGATTTTGAAAAGGGTTTAATCTTACCACCTTAAGTTGAGTCTTGAAGGTTAGAAGAATAAATCCGAGAGTAGCCACACATAAGAGTGCAAGAAAAATCTCACAATTTTTATTGAGACTTTTTAGAAAAATCTTTCTGAAAACAAAGAAGACACCCCTTATATAGGTACGAGGAGGTCACGAAATTAAGGCTAAAAAATAAGGAAATAAAGTCCTAGTTACTTTGGACAACACTAGGAAACAAAAACCAAATCAACATAACCTTAACTACCTAGGAAAGCAATAAATCTAGTACCAATATATATGGAAATAAGTTAAGACCAATATGAGATAGGTTCTTGAAAGTCCTAAACTAATCTTGGATAAGATCTTGGAAATCTTGAAGGTAACTTGGCACCAACTTGCACTCAACTTCTAGCACGCCTATTATACCCTTCTTGGACATCTAAGTAAGTCCTTTTTATTCTATAAAAACGAGGCTTTATGTTAGACTTCTTGGGCTGAAAGTCGGGACACATTTTAGGTGGAAGTGCACAGTTAGCCACTAATTAGAGATGTATTTACTCTGAAGCCACTGTTTAAAATGTATTTACTCTTTAGCCAGTGCTTTAATAAATTTTTATGCGCCAGACGAAAATAACCCTGTGCTAGACATGGTGTCCTTAACTTTATGAGTGCTGTGTAAATATTAAAGATAAAGTGTCCTGAATTAGCACCTTCTTTTTTAAACTTTAGGACATCTTGTCCTTATCTTCATATGTGCAGTGTAAATGATAAGGACATGGTGTCCTTAACTTCATGAGTTCTCTGTAAATATTAAGGACATGGTGTCCTTAATTTCACGAGTGCTGTGTAAATATTAAGGACACTTTGCACCTTCTGTTGTTAAACTTTAGGACATCATGTCCTTAACTTCATATGTGCAGTGTAAATATTAAGAACATGGTGTCCTTAACTTCATGTGTGCAGTGTAAATGTTAAGGACATAGTGTCCTTAACTTCAGATTGTGTAAATATTAAGGACATGATGTTCTTAACTTTATGAGTGTGTCCTGTATTTGCACCTTCTGTTGTTAAACATTAGCCAATCATTCAATAAAGAAAATAAGTAAAGAAAAAGAAAGGTGAAAATGTCCTTAATATTTACACAACACTCATGAGGACACCATGTCCTTAATATTTACACAACACTCATGAAGAAAAAAATCGTCTTTTCGTATTAATTTTAATAGAGTAATGGCTATTTTTGCTCAGGATTAAAAGTGCTGGATAAAAACTAAATACCACATTAAAAAGTGGCTACCCCACGCCATTTCTACCACATTTTAGGTGCCAAATAGGTCCAATATCGGCCTGATTTGGACCTTCTTCAGGAGATGTCTCTTGGGATCTAATCCACCTCTTCTTGTACATGAATTTGGGCCATGAAATAATTGTAATACCTAGACAACTCATATCCTTTATTCTTGAGCTCTTCTTCCCAACTAACAACTTCTTTGTTCGCTCCTGAAGTCCAATGACCTTGTTTTGCAACTTTTTAGCTTGAGATCTTGTTAAAGGCCTTCTTTGAGATTCCAAAGCTTCATCCTTGTCCTTGAATAGATTTGAGATTCCTAGGATGCTATCACTTGTGCCCTATACCAACTTACCACATTCTTCCTACACCAATAGTATAGATTTTGAAGGCGTCTAAGCTTTATATAAGAAATGTATTTCTTTTTCCCCTCAAACATCTATGATTTCTTTTCTATCCAAATCGTCCAAGATACACATAATGGAATAGTCTTCTAGCATTGTCTCTACTTCTTTCCCATTGTCCCTGCCCACTAGGAAGGCCATGCTTTTTAGATTACCTGGCATCACCCACTGGACTCCATATAAATTCCAAAATATTGTCCATATTTTTCATGTTTGTCTGCAGTGTGGAAGATGTTTGACTGATTGAGTGTATTGTTCACAAAGATAGCCCCTGCTGTAAAGAGTAAAGCCTCTTCTTTGTATATTATAGAATGTTATCAAACTTTGAGCACTGTGCTCCATTCAAAATAGGCCACCTTCGGAGGGGCCTTAGTTTTCCAATCATTTTGGATGGCCGGAGTTCTGCACTGCTCTCATGCTACAGCAATACTAATAGCATGACTTAACAGAGAATTTGCCATCGTTCCTACAGTCCACTGTATGGAATCGTTCAAGTTTTCTTGCCATTCTATTGTCCCTAATTTCCCAAACAGAGATTCCACAGTGAGGAATAATTCAAGTCTTCTTTTAACTCTACTGTCGTCAATTTCTCTAACAAGAGATTGACTCTTCCATTTTTTTAAATTAAAATTATTCCTTCTAAAAGCAGTGTCAGGAATAGTCTAAAATTGTACATTCTTACCGCGGAACTAGCACCTCTAGTGCAACAATTTATTTTGCAGAATCGCCAGCAAAATGATGTCTATCCTAAAGTAGTCTCAGCTGCTTGTAAACTCTAAGAAAGTTGACTCTACCAATTCTATTAGTTTCCTTTCCTTTCAGTAATCATGTGGACCATTTGTGATGGTAGTTCCAATCTCCTGACTTCAAACGGTTTTTTTTTTCCACCCACAAGGAGCGTATTTGTTCTCTCTCTCTCTCTCAAGTTTAAACAACGAAATTTGGCCTTACCTTTCTCTTTTCTGTAACCTAGGCCTACATTACCCAGTAAACTAAATCCATTATGATCACTGGAATGTTGATAATTTTGGGTTAAGAGTTCAAATCTGTTTGTCGAAAAAGAAGTTGAAGATAATGGACTTCTCCTCCCTCCTCCACTGTGAAGTAAGCGAAAGACATTTGGAGCATGTTCCTAAGAGCTTTTGGGGTACACTTGGTGATGCCTTATAGTTCCAGAGATGCTTACGCAAGCTGGGGACTTTGGAGAGTTAGAAAGCCTATTAAAAAGATCTGGCTAATGGTTTCTGCCTGCATTTTTTTGGTGTGTATGGACAGAAAGAGATTGCAGATGCTTTAATGAAGTTTTAACTCCCATTCACTCTCTGAAAGCTAGGTGTTTGACTTTCCCTTTTTTGCTGGTGCAATTTGCACAATGTTAATAGCATCATACAGATCATTGATTTTGTTAGCTCCATGAATCTTATTTGAAACTTGAATGCTCGAAGTATATGTACCGGAGCTAATCTTACATTATAGTTTGCTTGCATCCTCTGGATGCTTACGAACAATGTTTAATTTAACAGAAAAGAATTCAAATCTGTTTGCTTGGATCCTAGAGAGAGAAAGATACTAGAGAGGGAGACTCCCTGTTAGAAATACTGACATTAGTCCTAGGAGGCATACAGAAGTTCGCCTTTAGGACTAAAATAAAACGCGAGCATTAAAAGTCTATGTTTAGTGATCTTCTATTACCTTCATATTTTGGTGGTATAAAGTTCATGTTTTTCCAGTTTATTTCTGCTGTGCTCAGGTACTTTTGGAGTGTTTCAGACTTTAATAACAGACCAGAGTAAATAAAAAGCAAAATGATGTTTATCCAAAAGTTGCACAATTATAGGTAAATGTGCAATGTTTATACTTGAGAAACATTTGCCACTAAAGAAGGATTTCTTGTTCAGATACGTTTCAAGATGTTAGAAGTGTAATTTGTTTTTCCTTTTCTTATGATCACCTTTATAGCCTCTACATCTCAGTTCTGCTGGTATTTATTTGTTTTTACAGAGTTCCGAAAGGGCAAGCAGAACCTCTTGAGATTCAGTCTTTGACAAGGGAGTTGCTAGATACAAATGGTTGCTATATAGTTGATTGTGGGATAGAAGTTTTTGTGTGGATGGGAAGAAACACTTCTCTTGATGATAGAAAAACTGCAAGTGGGGCTGCAGATGTAATATTTCACTTGTCAGTTTGGATTATTAAATCTGTATCTCAACTTATGTTTACCCTATCATTATCTCATTTCACTATCACCTTATAGGAATTACTCCGTGGCCTTGATAGACCAAAGTGCCATGTAATTCGTGTAATTGAAGGGTTCGAGACTGTCATGTTCCGCTCAAAGTTTGACTCTTGGCCTCAATCAACTAATGTGGCAGTGACGGAGGATGGTAGAGGCAAAGTTGCTGGTTAGTCACTTTACTGGTGGATTTCTGCTAATTCCTAGAACTAAAAAAAGCAACATATTATTGTTTCTTCATGCAATTTCTCCTGTTGATGATTGTACTGATGTTCTCCTTTCCTCGTGGTTCTCCAGCGCTTCTAAAGCGTCAAGGGCTTAATGTGAGGGGCCTAATGAAAGCAGCTCCTCCAAAGGAAGAACCTCAACCATATATTGACTGCACTGGCAATTTACAGGTGTCTAACTTCTGTCTATTTCCATATTGATCTACAAAGTTTTTCTGGTGATTTCCATTTTAAAGTAGAAGTTATTTGTGAAGCAAAGTACGAGAAGCGTGTGAAGTAATATATTGGACAAATATCTTCTATGGAACATTACATTGCTGTAAGTATTTGATTCATCGTTTCAATGTTCAGGTGTGGCGTGTGAATGGCCAGCAGAAGACTCTTCTTCAAGCATCAGATCAATCAAAATTTTATAGTGGTGACTGCTATATATTCCAATATTCTTACCCTGGAGAAGATAAGGAGGAACATCTCATTGGCACCTGGTTTGGGAAGCAAAGTGTTGAGGTAAAATCGTCAGCATTATCATTCTCTGTTGTGTTCCTGGAAAATTTTATGTGTGTCACGACGAGAATGCCACCAGGATTGTAATGGCACCTAACCGAACCCGCTAGGCGAACCAACACTCATACTCAACCATAACAAGACAATATAAATAAAGTCTCACTGTATTATCATAAATAAGAAAGGTAATAAGTCTGAAACAATGCGGAAATAACCAAAATACCTTTAGTAACTGGTGTCATGACTGTAAAGAGTATCATAAATACATAACCCTGGATAATACATTACTGTTTGATACAAAGAAACAGTAACGAAAGAGGAAAGTGACTTCAAAGCAGAGTAGTCAAAAGCGAAAATTGCAAAAGAGCTCTAAAGTCTGTTGAAGCGTTAAGGCAAAGCGCAATTAAAGCGTGGGCCTTAGCAAAGAAAAGAGCCAAGGGGAAAAATATAAAAACACTAATGCATTGCAAGAAAATGTAACTTTAAACACAAATATAATTATTTGGACAAAAGAATGGAAAAACTATATTTAATCTCTATATATGATGCTGTGCCCTTAACAACATAATCAATTGGTGAGGTGCTGTCACACCCCAACTTTGGGAGGTGCGACCAGCACACGATGCCCGAAGGCCCGTGCAAACCAACATCTGTTCTTACCTTCTTTTTATCCACCAAATCGGGCCATTGAGGCCTCCAAGTATTAGCACCAGAATTAACATGTGAATAACTGATTAGCAAAAGAAACATTGGGATTTTATACATGTTCATCATCGTCACTAGCATAGCCATACCCGACCATTACATGTAATCAAACACTGACACTAGTCTGCAAGCCTCTAAGAGTACCAAAAGAGATAGATGCATATAATTACACAACTTGGTGGAGACAGGGCCCCACCGTACCCAAAACGTTTATGACATCTGCTTCAGTACCTATCGACTTCTGAACAGCTACTCCGAAGGAGTGGAGAGCAACAACCTATCAACATGAATAACACCCTACTGGGGAGGGGGGGGGGAACGTCACCGGGTCTATCTGCACCTGTGGGCATGAACACAATGCCCAAAAGAAAGGGGCGTCAGTACGGAAAATGTACTTGAGTCTGTAAAGCTAAGAAAGCATATAAATCAGAGTCATAGTAGAAGAAACATGGTTTGGTTTCAGGAAGTAGAGTGGGGATGTGTAGTTTTGAAAGGTTCCCTTGTGCTTGTGTCCAAACAAATTCTAAACGGCTATTAAACATTTAGAGATAGCATTACTTAAATGTAATAAAAATCTTTACTTCATCAAAAAAAAAAGAAGAAGATAGCATTACTTATGCTGCTTTCTTGTTATGGAACATAGGGAGATAGAGTTTCAGCAATTTCTCAAGCAGGCAAGATAAGTGAGTCACTGAAGTTCTCAGCTACTCAGGTAATTCACTGGCATGATAATAGTTCAAAATTGAATATTGATCATTAACCTAGAGTTGATGATGAATTTTGGTTAATATGGAAAACTTCCAGGCTCGCATTTATGAAGGATATGAACCACTCCAGTTCTTTGTCATCTTTCAGAGCTTTATTGTATTTAAGGTTTGTGGAAGTGCAGAAAGTGTCTGACTGAGGCTATTGTTTTGTCTTTTCTAAAGTCATTTTGAACATTTATTGTAAACTTATTTATACTAAAATTACCAGGGTGGTCTTAGTGAAGGATATAAAAAACACCTAGTAGAGAAGGAGCTTGCTGATGATACGTATAAAGAGGATGGAATTGCATTATTCCGAATTCAGGGTACTGGACCTGATAATATGCAATCAATTCAAGTAGAACCTGTAAGTCCATCCTGCCAGTTCATTATATACATGCACACATATTGGTATTGGAAGTGTCATAAATGCGTCTAGTTGGAATGTGAATCGATGTAGAATGTTTTCCCATTTCCAAATGATATACAAAAGGATGCTACAAGGGGGAGAAGGGTGCGAGTGGGATGGTTTATTCGGCATGGTTGACTTAAAAGTCCTCTCATTCTTCCTAATATCTCTGGCCTCAAATCCATCTTAAAACGGTTTTATTTGTGCTGGTTCCTGTTTAAGTGAGATTAGAAATTCAGATTCAAAAGTGAATGGCGTAACTCATGACAGCTGAATCTTCGGCATTTGATAATTAGGAATCTTCTCCACTCTGTCTAACTGACTGGGGATGAAAAGGGGGCTGGGGTTTGGGAATTACCATTTATCATGTACTGCTCAGGTTGCAGTACATATTACTCCCTCTATCCCAATTTATGGCACACTTTTTCAACCTACCCGAGGTAAGGAAGTAACACTTTACTTTTTAGTCTGTCCCAAAAAGTGTCACCTTTCTATATTTAAAAACGATTTGATTTTAAAATTCTCATTTAATCCTTAATGACATGATTTATAGTCACACAAATATCTGAGGTTTGTTTTAGTCCACTAGTTTCAAAAGTCTTCCTTTCTTTCTTAAACTCCGTAACTTTGTCAAATGGTGCCACATAAAATGGGGAGGGAGTATTCTTTTTTAATTTCTTGCTTTCTTGCGTAGATTAGGATCTCTACTATATTTTTTCTCTAGTTATTTTGGATCTCTGTTCTCTTGCTTTGTTGTCATTCCATTTTAGTTGTTCTTCGTCACCAGTGATTAAGAATTCTAGTTTAGGATTCCAGTTTTTCCTTTATTTAAACGCTTTTCTCATTATTTTATATGGACATTGAAAGTAGTTTTATTTATTTTTTGATAAATTAATACTGATTTAGTTTTATTACTAGTTTCTCTTGGTTTTTATGATGTCAATTATCACATTTTCTTATTTGTTGCTTCTCCGTCACCAGGGTGTGTCAGGGAACAACATAGATCATCAATTAAGAAGTTGCTCACTCTAGATTCTATCTAGCTAGCCCAGCTTACTACTCTTCAAATACTACTGAGAGTACTGCAGTCTTCTCTGATTCTGAGATTTTTTTTGGAAAGGAAGATGCTTCCAGATGAAAGTTTTAATCTTGTTACACCACAACCGTATCTGTATCTGGACCTTAGTGTCCAACTAAGCGACCCTCACAGAAATGTCATCCTGCAGATGACATAGTAGCTTGGCAAATCTTTCCTTAAAGAGCTCGTTGTGGTCCAAATTCTTTTGTTGCCCTCTGTCCCATTTTATCTGTGTTTAACTTGTTGCAGAGATTAAAAGATAGTTTGACTAATGTAATGTACTTGCAGAAGTAAAAGAATGCATTTTGCTTGGTTTTTTTTTTCCGCAAAAGAAGGATTACTTTATTAAAAAAACATCGACTACTTGAGTTGGAATGCTTGAAAGCTCTTTGAAGAGCTGAAGTAACAACGTTGGAAACCAAGGTTCAAATCCTAGATGTGGTAACATTAGGTGAATTCTTCCTTATCTACTTAATGCTTTAACAGGCAGAATTACCCAATACCTGTGTTGGTGGAGGTAGTATGTATTCGGTGGAACATCACAGCTATGGAAAAAAGGAGCTGCTCTTATAATTGAGATGTTTTCAATTACTTAAGATGTCCCAATTTGGAATTTGGAAAGTTTTTAACATGAAATGATTGGAATAATTAATAAATCGTTGGGTGGATGAGGTACACCATATATTATTCCTCACAACGTCATGCTTGTGTATGGCAAATCCTGATTTTAAACATCTTCCTACGTAGTTCTTCAGCGAAATGATTTTTGGATTTTGAATTAGGTTTTGCAAGTTGTTGCAGTTTTCTTTTTCGTAGATCTTAATAGAAACAAAACTAATATTAGATAGGAAGTCCAATTACTAAAAATTGAGTGGGCATTGGTTTTCGGAAAATTTATTTTACCTGAATCTGTGTCTGTTGTGCTTATTACCTGGCTTGTTGAGAGCTACATGTATACACTTATGTTATTCTGCACTCTGCCTACGTAGTGTTTGGCTAACAAATCACAAATTTCTTTTTACCATTTTAACGGGATCAGGTGGCTTCGTCTTTGAACTCCTCATATTGCTACATATTACACAGTGGCTCCTCTGTCTTCACATGGACCGGAAATCTTACCACCTCTGAGGACCAGGAACTTGTTGAGAGGCAGCTGGATCTTATCAAGGCAAGTTGTCATGGGATGCTTTCCCATAGTGAACATGTATTACTTGACCTTTATCTGCAAGCTACTAAGGAATTATACTTGGTAGTCTTTACATTTACTGTTTATTTGTTGAAATCTGCGTAACTTGTTAACTTGCGACTATGTTTTTTGGACTCGGTTGTGGGTACTTGATACATAGAGGTCGGATTCTTGCATCACATGAATTTAGGATCAGGGATATGGGTCTGAATGCGGATATAGATGCTGGAATACAACCAATAAATGTAAATTACGACATATATAAGTATATAATGCGATTAATTAAAGTTATTTAACTAAACAAATAAAATTTAGTTCTTTATAAACACTTAATATTCTATTCATAAGATATCTCGTGTAATATAGCAAAGCGTTCAGATACTTCAGATACTTCGTATAACTTTATATATATGACATGAACCAAACTCAAACCAAATACCCAATCAATCTATACTTCTTGGTCATAGATGTAGTCAAAGCACCCAAAGTAACTTGACCAGTCCAGTGTGGATCCCACACCCACACCCAAATCATGTCAGGTCGACACAGGTGCGACAGGGATTGTGAAGGGTCTGAGCATTGAACTAGTTTTGTGCTCTCACTGAAGCATCTTGGTTCTATTAATTATGCTATATCCTTGTCTTATTTGTCACACGCAATGTGCAGCCTGATATGCAGTCGAAATTGCAAAAAGAAGGGGCAGAATCTGAGCAATTTTGGGAGATATTGAGTGGAAAATCTGAATATCCTAGTGAGAAGATTGGACGGGATGCTGAAAGTGATCCTCATTTGTTCTCGTGCACCTTCTCAAAAGGTAAGGATTCTCACTTTCTTTTTGTTTTTATTTTCGGAATCTTTTACTTAAAGAATAGATCAACATTTTTGCACTAATATGGTTTTTTGCTTTTAATAGTTCAACTAATTTAATTTTCTTCACTTCTCCATTTCTTGGCTACTGGAATTTGACTTGATCTTCAGGGGATCTAAAGGTGAGTGTTCGGATGCACTGTTCTTTTTATCCCTCAAATCTTCTTCGACTTTTGCAGTTTGTTGTTTTGCCTAATTACCTCTTGAGAGAGGAGGGGAAGTGCTAAAATACAAAGGTCACAAGATACACACTGTATCCTATTACAAGTAGCTTGTGTATATAGTAGATAGTTATTAGACACCTGAAGTGACGAAGTGTGGATGCCCACTTATCATCAAGTCAACACTAACGGAAAAATTCTAGACTTCATTTTGACTTGATTCTCTTAAAAATTGTCCACTGTGACACCTCTGTATTACAGGTGACAGAGATCTACAATTTCAACCAAGATGATTTGATGACAGAAGATATTTTTATCCTTGATTGTCATTCGGATATTTATGTTTGGGTTGGCCAGCTGGTAGAGTACAAGAATAAAATGCAGGCTTTATCCATTGGTGAGGTATGCCTTCAACATTTTATCAAGGAAGTTCTTTCATTAGTAAGGTGATTATGAACTACTAAAAATAAACTTCCGCATTTATTTGTTGGTGAGGTTTACTTTAGGTTGTTAATCTGAGTCTTCAGAAAATTGGATTGAGCATATTACAGGATTATCCTGGTATGTGGTATTCAGATACGGCAGGCCTTGTTTGAATTCCTTGAATGACTAGAAGCTTTAAGGGATAAAACTTCAGTTTGTTCTGTAAAGAACTGATGGAGTACCAAAATTAAGTTTTGTTCTTTGTTGCAATTTAAGAAGAATGTCGAGAGAGCTTAGATGATGAAACTCTCTGCTGTTGAGGAATCCATGAGTTGTAATATTGCAATGCATCGTAGCAAGATAAATTTGCAATTCAAATGATTTTTTTAATTCAAAATAATAAAAGCAAATTGGCTAAAGGATTTGTGACAGGATATATGGAAGTCAAGAAAATGGTTCAATAGCAAAAGTACCTATAATCGTTTGATCTAACAAGAGAGGATGAGCGTAGTAAGAAAACAAACTTTCATCACTCAACACTGCTTCTTTGAGTAAACAAAAGAGAGAAAAGGGAGCCTCAAGGAAAATATTCTAGTGATTGAATCGTGGTAGTAAATAGCAACAGAAAGTTTAGAATTGAGACAAACAACTTTTTTTTATTTGATAAGGTAAGATTTTATTGATAAAGTACCAAGATGGTACAAACTAGTACATCACTCAGACAGATACCAAAAAGAAGCAAACTACTACATCCTTCTTCCTAATAATTCCAGAAAATTCATATACTGACCAAGATACACTAGCAGACTGCTTTTACACCAAAAGTAAAGATTACATAAACATCTATTTTTAGATCTAGAAATATGTTCCTTTTCCCCTCAAAGCATGCCCTGTTCCTCTCTAGCCAAATAGTCCAAAAGATACAAAGAGGAATTGTCTTCCATATCAGCTTGATCTCTCTAGGTATCACTTGATACTGCAAACTTAACATTAGATCCTTAACAGACTTTGGCATCACCCATGAGACACCAAAAATGTTTAAAAACAGATCCCAACATTGTCTTGAAAATCTGCAATGGAGAAGCAAGTGATCAACTGTTTCCTTATCGTCCTCGCACAAATAGCATCTGCTACCTAAAGCATAGCCTCTCTTTTCTTTTTCTTGAGAAGGTAACAATTTTTTAAAATTAAGTAGAAAAAACCCTTAGCATAAAGATTATTTTAAGGGTAAAAGATAGTTACGAGACCCCCCAAAACAAAAGCAAAACGAAAACCTAGACTAGTGGTAGTTACAAGGAGCCAATAATATTCCACTATTAGACTCTACATCCTCTACAAGAGCTTCTTTACACCAAAGGTGAAACAAAAATATACAATTCGTCTTGATCTTCTGTTCAGTGTTAGCTCTATCTTCAAAGCACCTGGAATTTCTCTCCAACCATATTGACCACCAAATACATGCTGGGATCAACCTCCACCATTGCTTCTGCCTCAGTAGAATACTTGGGTCATTTTAGCAAGCTAACATTTCTGCAGTTGTCCTAGGTATTGCGCATTTCACACCTTTCATACTCATGGATAGATACCACATCCTTCTAGTTACTTTGCAATGTAAAAAGAGGTGCCTGTTTGTTTCAATCTCTTTTCCACACAAGAAATATTTGGAACACATAGGCATTCCTCTCCTCATTAAACAGTCATGAGTTATGAGTTAGGACAGCCTCTTTGACAACAAGCCAACAAAAGCAAGCCACTTTAAAAGGGATTTTCACCTTCCAGATGTGCTTCCAGTGCCATGTACCATTGTTCATGTGACCAGAGCTATTCAAGATTCCATATGCTGACTTTACAGCATATACTCCTCTGCTGTTTCTTTACCACATAAGTCTGTCCTATTCTTCTGTGATGCCCTTAAAACCATCCAACAATTTGTAGAATTCAATCACCCTGGTAACCTCCCAATCATTGAAGAACCTTCTGAAAGTAAACATTCCACCCCTGCATACTCCATACCTCAGCCACAGTAGCTTGGGGTTGCTGCACTTAAGTGAACAAATCTGGAAAAGCCTCTTTAAGAGATCCATTTCCAATCCAATCATCATTCCAGAAAGAAGTTTTATTGCCATTGCCCACTTTGATACTGACATTGCTGATAAATCCTGACCATAAATTTCTAATTGACTTCCATACACTTACACCATAGGATCCAGAAGCTCCTGCTATACACCACCTCCCATCTGCCCCATATATTTTTACTGATAACCTTCTTCCATAAAGCTTGATCCTCCAGAGAAAATCTCCATAGCCACTTCATAATTAAATTCTTGTTATGTTGTCTCAAATTTCTGATGCCCAAACCTCCATACCTCTTGCTTTTAAGCAAAGTGCTCCATTTTACCAAATTGTAGGCCTTCTTCTCCTTGTTCCCTTGCCATATGAATTTCCTCCTTAAAGCATCCACCCTTTCTCAACGGGAAAAGAGACATCATGTAAGTAGGAAGAGCATCTAGCACGCTATTGACTAAAGTAATCCTCCCTCCCAAAGAAATATAATTTCCTTTCCATGTAGCAAGTTTCTTTTCACACCTCTCCAGCACCTCATTCCATAACTCCTGAGATCTATTTTTTGCTCCTAAGGGCATCCCAGATATGTAGTTGGGAGATCTCCCACTTGACAACCTAGCACCCCTACCAATCTTTGAATGTTGGTGACCTCATTAACTTTGTACACCCGTGACTTAATCCAGCTGGCATGTAACCCTGAGACAGCTTCAAAGACAGATAAGTTCAACCTCAGATGTCTAACTTGCTTTTCTTTAGCATCACAGAACACCAAAGAATCATCAGCATAAAGCAGATGAGTAATCTCCAGATTACTACCGACATTATTCACTACTTTGTAACTCCTTATCCACCCCTCCTGGTTTGCCTTCTTAATCATACTATTCAGACCTTCCATTACAATTATAAAAAGGAAAGGAGACAAAGTGTCTCCTGCCTTAGCCCTCTCTGTGGAGAATAGAAACCCTCTGGAGAACCATTAGCTAGAATAGAAAACTTAACAGTGCTGATGCAAAAACCTATCCACTTGATCCACTTGCTTCCAAAGCCCATATTCTTCAGAGTTTTCAGCAGGTAGTTCCAATTAATATGGTCATATGCCTTCTCAATATCCAATTTGCCAAGGATTCCAGGGATCTTACTACTTTTTTTTCTTCTTTTTTTTGATAATGACCAGGGATCTTACTTTTAACCCTGGAATCAACACATTCGTTTGCTATTAGAGCTGCATCCTCTCTTTTGTAAATTGTTTTGAGTTAAACATGCCTCCCAGGTTGCAATCCATCCAAAGCAAGCTACCTTGAAAGGAGCTTTTGTCTTCCAAATCATCTTCCATGGCCAATTATCATCCCTTTGACCTGTTTGCTTAGTCAATACACTGTAGCAATTACTTACTGATTATATTTTATCTTTACTAGCTGTCCAAACCAGAGAGTCCCTCTTACTTCGATCAATGTTAACTGATCCCAGTTGCTGAAGTAGTTGACTGAACTCCTCTACCTCCCAATCATTCAAGTTCCTTCTGAACTCAATTTGCCAACCTGAATCTGAACCGGAACCAACGACATTACCATCCTTATTGATTGAGCAGTTAAACAGACTAGGTAATCTAGTCTTCAGACACTCTTCCCCAATCCATACCTCTGTCCACAATCTGATATTTCTCCATTTTCCAGCTCCAGTTTAATGTATTGATTAAATTCTTCCCGTAATCTACTTATGCCCTTCACTAAGTTGCTCCGACATGGCAGTTTAGGTGCCGCACCCGTGTCGACACGACACTAGTATGGGTGTGGGTGTGGAATCCGCACCGGTACTTTGACCGTGACGAATGGAAAAATTTGAGATGAGATACAATTGATTCCCGAAATCAGAATCAAAACTAGGGTGAATTTGAAGAAATAGCATACCTTATCTAGGAAATCAATCATTTACTTCTACAACTTGAGAATAAAAAAAAATTCACACTTTACAAGTTATATGCAAGTATTCCACAAAAATTCTTATAATTTAGAGGTATTTTTATTTTTTTGAATTATTTTTAGCCGGATCCCAGCACCGTATCCGTATCCCCAAATCTTTGAATTTACATCTCGAAGGATCTGATCTCTAGATCCGCACCCGTGTCCGAGCAACTTAGCCCTTCCAAACTTCCCCTCTTGAATTCCTCTGGACTAAAGGTATTCTTAAAGCATCATTCTAGCCATAAATAGCATTGATAAGTATCTTCCAAGCTTCATTGCCATCTAAGTTGTATCTCCAAATCCATTTGAAAAGCATGCCTTTGTTGTGAAGCTTCAGATTTCTCACTCCCAGTCCACCATCCTTCTTTCCCTTTAAAACCACCTGCCAGTTAACTAGATGTATTTTCCTTTTTGCTTTCATTACCCTCCCGTAAAAACTGATTTCTCAAAGAGTTCATTTTCTTCTCCACTGCTGCAGGCATAACAAACAAGGACATCAAATACATAGGCAATCCATCTAGCACACTATTTATAAGAGTAAGTCTTCCTCCAAAGAAAGAAACTGCTTCTTCCATGAAACAAGTTTCTTAGCACACCTATCCAGTACCCCTTGCCAGGCTTTTTGATCATTTCTTCTTGCCCCAAGTGGAAGCCCAGGGTATAAGAGTAGGAAAATTTCTCCACCTTATATCCCAGAATATCAGCTAACTCCTCAATGCATTCATCTACATTAATACTGAAGATACTGCTCTTTGCCAAATTGAATTTGAGGCCTGTGACCAGGGGCGTATTTATGAATTGTAGCATGGGGCACGTGAACCCATGCTCCTTTCTCTATACTAGATATAATAATGTTATATTTCTTGAAAATTCCTTAAACATACATGTGTGCACCCAAGCTCAAAGAGTCATATGGTTTAATGATTATTTGGTGCACCTTTCCAAGTGAAGTTAGAGGTTCAAATCTCAATTCGTAGGCACGTCTAGTGTCCCTTCTTGTGTTTTAATTAGGTATTTTTTTTCTTTCTTTTTTTATATTTGGTTTATTCATTCAAAATCCTCAAATCTAATACATTGAAATCCTTAAATCTTCCTTTATCATCGCAAAATTTTATATAATTAAAATTAATACAAGTGGATGATGTAGCATGGTTAAATGATTCCATCATTTTTTGTATGGAGTATAGGTATATATGTTAAAAATCACTAAAATTGCAAGAAAAAATTTAATCTTAACCTATAATTTCTGAATCATAATGAATTCACGGTAAGATTCTAAAGGTTGAACCCGTCAAATATATTCTAGATTCACCTTTTGTAATAGTGCACCCATCTTCATGGAATTCTGGATCCACCCCTTGCCTGTGACTGCTTCAAAAGACAAAAGAACCGCTCTAAGATAAAGCAGTTGCTCCTTTTCTGCCTCACATAAAAGAAGAGTGTCATTTGCATATAGAATATGAGATATTGTCACACTTTCATCTTCATTTCTTCCAAATTTCATTGCCTTTATCCCTCCCAGACTCTCTGCTTCCTTATCATCAAGCTAAGAGCTTCCATTTTTTTACCAAAGTAAACAGATAAGGAGATAGAGGATCACCTTGTCTCAATCCTGTTTGAGACTTAAAGAAACCTTGTGGACTAACCATTTATCAAAAACAGAAAATCTAACTGTGGACAAACAATATTTGGTCCAGTCAATCCATTTGTCTCCAAAATTCATATGTTTCAGGATGTTTAACAAGCATGACCACTTGACATGGTCATATGCCTTCTCAAGGTCAAGCTTGCAGACAACTCTTTTCTTCAACTTTACCAGCTGCTCAACACTTCCATTTGCAGTCAGGGATGCATCTACTATTTGTCTTCCTCTAATAAATGCATTCTGGTTGGCTGAAATTAGTTTATCAATTCCTAGCTTGAGCCTCTCAGCTAACAGCTTAGCAATAATTTTATAAACATTTCCCAACAAGCTAATGGGCATGAAATCTTTCACCTCGACTGCTCCCTTGTTTTGGAGTTAATGCAATAAAAATAGCATTTAAGCTTTTAATAAAGGTACCTCTATGATGAAATGGTTCCACAGTCTTCCAAACACTATTCTTCACAATATTCCAACATTTCTGAAAGAAGTATAGATTAAAACCATCTGGGCCAGGATTAGGGTTTATTGAAAGGGGTTTTTGATGTTAAGGTAAACAACAGCTGCTTCTGGTTATAGTTCAGCCCTAGCAGAAATCAGAGTTGCATATTTGTGGTGGTAAATCAAGAAGACAAAAAATGGACAAAGCATGTTAGGTGATTTGGATAATCTTCTTCAAGCAGACAAGCTTAAAATGGCTTCTATGATTGACCAGCTCCAAATCCGTGACAGGTGATTTTGCTGCTTTGAATCCACAGAGAGCCTCAGAGTTGAGAGAGACGAGTCATGAGTACTTTGTTTTTAGGTATTTCAAAGTTTTTGTACTCAAAAGAATGATTAATAGAAGAAATTTTTCTTTTTTTTTTTCTTACCATCTTCGAATCTGTCCTTAGTCTTTCTGATGACTTTTGGCACCGGAGAAACTGAGTTTTTTCCCAATCATCTCCTGTGATTGAGTAAAAACTAGTTTACAATAGCATTATGGAGAACATAATTTATTTCAGGGCGGGGAACAAAACATACGACATCACAGAGAATCAAACAGCATCAGAAACTTGGTTTGAATGGGTGGAGAGAAGAAACAAGCTGCTTAGAAGAATGACCTTAAGTGGGAAGGCACTTTCATGGGTTAGTGAAGTGCTGCAGAAAGCGTCAAGGAGTAGGGGAAACACGTACAACAGATGGAACATCAGAGACAATATCGCCACCTTTTATTGCACACAAAAATACAACGTATATGGCAGATTTATCAGCCTTATAGCAGTGCATGGAACTAACCGATCAGTCTATATTATCCCAGAAAAAGCCTTTAATGTGGGATGGGGAGAGCTAGCTATTAAAATAAAGAATTTCATGAATAGAAGAGCAGTTATTACAGATCCACGGTTGCCTTTATTACAAAAACACCTATGCTCATACAACTCGTGAATGCAAATGGTCCAAAATGAATGGGCCCCGAATGATCAATCAAACTGAGGAGGGAATTATTAAAATACAGGGGACAAAAATCTCGGATAATAAACTCTTGAGCAGGTGTGGTCTAAGGAGCTTACGAAATTCCCACTAGAAACGAAGTCCGAAAATTGATCATCAACAAGTGGAGCAATGCTATGGGGTATACGAGTTGAATGGATGTCAATTCCTGTTCGTTTCCAACCAGACGAATGGCGGAACAAGTATTAGAAGGCACGTGGAGATGGGGGAAAGCAATATTGAATATGAAATGGTGGACTCCTGCAGAAATTAAGCCTGCTTGGGTTTGGGTTAGAATACTCGGCCTTCCTCTACATCTCTGGTCTACTGGCACCATGAAAGCCATTGGTGACAAATGCGGAGGTTGGATCGAGACAGAAGAGGAAGAACTAAAAAACCATCTCCGTTGGGCTCGTATCAAAGTCAGGCCACCAGCAATTATTCAGAAGGAAGTCGAAGTGTAGAACGACGGCCTAATCTTGCAATTGCCCCTGTGGAGCGAACATCCGGTGGCAGTTAAAACCCAACGGATGTCGATGAATGATGTTGATGGCACAAAGTCCTTAAAAGGTCACTCTAGGTCTGCTGTCGCTGGGACTGACAGGGCAGAGCACATGGAGGCCAAAAAGCCCTATAATTCAAAAAAGGGACAGCTGTATCACACCATCTGTTGAAGTGGGGCAAACATCTGGGCTTGGAGGAAATAAGGAAACGGAGAGCAAACTATTCGGCCTCCCTCAAGGGGCCCAAATATTAAAAGAAGTTGATAGCCCAGTAGCTCTTGATATTATTCCACTTGCTTCTGTGGAAGACCCAAAATGTTTTGATAACATTTTATATGCATATGATGAAGGCCCATCTCCAGCTGGACCAAGACCAGATCCAGTAGGTCTTGAAATTGAAGCGAACTCCTCGCTCTTATCATTCTGTTCGATGACTTCAAAGTTAACGCCTGTTGAATACGTATCCAAGGGGGAAAGTTCATCAGCATCTGTCCAAATTCAGAGCTCTATGCATGAGACACAACACGGTGATTATGTTACTAACCAGGAAGAGGAATTATGTTTGGAGAATCAACTGGTACAAGTACAATACCTATAACAGCCTCTACTGTATGATGGCACACAATGTTGGGAGGGAGAAGAGGTCATACCTTTAGACATACAAAATCAGATGGCGGAAGAAGACGCATCCTTATGGGTACATAAGAACGTTATCAAGATGAGCAAACAATACAGGGTTGATTTCCAAGGCTGCGAATGGGAGGCTCTCACTTTATTCATGAAAATTGACAAAAGAAGACTGCAGAACAGAGTAGAGGAGACACTTACAATCTGTGATACACCAAAGCCAAAAATCAATATAGAAGTTAAGAACCTTGAAATTGGGATGAAGTTCAAGGAGAGTGGATCGAGGAGCAGGGGGAAAAAACAACATCACTATTATCCAATGAAGATCAAAATTATATCGTGGAATGTTAGGGGATTGAATAAGAGGAGAAAAAGAAGGGTTGTGAAAGCACTTGTTCATAAATGGAATGCTGTTGTCTATTGCTTACAAGAGACAGCTGGAAGGGGACATGACGAGGGAAGTTAAACAATTATGGGGGAGAAGATGGATTGATTGGGCTTGTCTAGAGTCTAACGGAAAAGTGGGGGAATTTTACTACTGTGGGACAAGAGGGTTTGGGAAGGCTCAGTAGAAGGTTACGGGACACTGAGCATATCTTGCAAACTATCCTCAGTTTCTCAAAACTTTACATGGTTTATCACAGGGGTGTACGGATCAAATAGCAGAAAAGAAAGGCAAGATCTTTGGTGGGAATTAGCAGCTTTCAGGGGGATATGCGAGGGTCCATGGGTGGTTTGTAGCGATTTTAACACCACCAGATACACACAAGAAATGAGAAGTAGGGGGAGATACAATAGTGCTATGCAGGAGTTCTCAAACTTAATAGGGGAACTGGAACTGATTAATCTTCCACTGGCAGGAGGTATTTATACATGGTACAAAGGAAATAATCATATTGCAGCATCAAGAATAGACAGATTCTTGGTATCGACTGAATGGGTGAAGAATTTAGCAGCATCAAGCAGTCCTCATTGCCTAGGCTAGACTCTGATCATCTACCTGTCCTGCTGCAATGTGGAGAATGGGAGAAGAAAAAATCTTACTTCAAATTCGAAAACTGGTGGCTGGAAGTAGAAGGTTTCTCTTTGATGGTTAATGGGTGGTGGAGCTCTTTTGATGTCACAGGTGCACCAGACTACATTTTAGCAGTTAAGCTAAAAATGTTGAAAGGGAAACTAAAAGAGTGGAATCTTAACAACTATGGCAGTTTGGAGAACCGGAAAAGAGAAATTTTGAATGAAGTTCAAAACCTAGATAGGTTACTGGAGCAAAGGAACTTGACTGAAGATGAACTTGTTCTCAAGACAAGCTTAGAGATGGAATTTGAGGAGATGTCAAAGTTTGAGGAGATTGCTTGGAGGCAAAGGTCCATAGTACTATGGCTATAAGAGGAAGATAGGAACATAAGATTCTTCCACAGAATGGCAAATTCACATAAGAGAGCCAACAACTTGGACAAACTTGAGATCAATGGTGAGCAGGGTTCTGCCCCTGAGGTCGTCAAAGATGAAATTCTGCAGTATTACACCAACCTTTACACTGAAACTGAGACATGGAGACCAGATTTCAACTATCTTGACTGCCCAAAATTGACTGATAAGGAGGCTATATGTTTACAAAGACCTTTTGAGGAAGAGGAAGTTCTGGCTGCTATTAGAATTTATGCCTCTGACAAGGCACCAGAGCCTGATGGCTACTCTATGGGATTCTTTTAGAAATGCTGGGCAATAGTGAAGGAAGACATCATGAAAACTATTGAGAAATTTCATTCAAAGGAATTCTTTGAAAAAAGTGTGAGAAAGCACGGGAAAAAGAGAATATATTATTGATCTTCTTATTCAATACAAGAAGCCCTTATTTATAACTATATTTTACAAAGCATATACTACTCTACTACCGATGTGGGACAAGACTAATATATATATATATATATATATATATATATATATACATACTCTATTATATACATATCTACAAAACTAACACTCCCCCTCAAGCCGGTGCATATAAATCATATGTACTGAGCTTGTTACATATATAACCAATACGAGTACCAGTTAGGGACTTGGTGAAAATATCTGCAAGCTGATCATTCGACCTCACAAACTTTGTAGTAATCTCTCCTGAGAGTATCTTTTCTCTGATGAAGTGACAATCAATCTCAATGTGTTTAGTCCTCTCATGGAACACAAGATTTGATGCAATATGAAGGGCAGCTTGATTA
>MCJB01048342.1:0-47120 GCA_002018475.1 Nicotiana obtusifolia | reverse complement strand
GCTCATAAGCCACCTCCCCAACTCTCCGAAGTACTTCAAACGGCCCAATGAACCGAGGACTCAATTTCCCTTTCTTTCCGAATCTCATAACGCCTTTCATGGGCGAAACCTTCAGCAAGACCTTCTCACCAACCATGTAGGACACATCTCGAACCTTCCTATCGGCATAACTCTTTTGCCTCGACTGTGCTGTACGGAGCCTCTCCTGGACTGTTTTCACCTTCTCTAAAGCATCCTGAACCAAGTCAGTCCCCAATAGCCTAGCTTCGCCGGCCTCGAACCAACCAACCGGAGATCTACACCGTCTCCCATACAAAGCCTCATACGGAGCCATCTGAATACTTGACTGATAGCTGTTGTTATAAGCGAACTCTGCAAGAGGCAGAAATTCATCCCATGAACCTCTGAAATCAATAGCACATGCACGCAACATATCCTCCAGTATCTGAATGGTACGTTCAAACTGCCCATCCGTCTGAGGATGAAATGTGGTGCTCAATTCCACCTGAGTACCCAACTCCCTCTGCAGGCTTTCCAGAACTGCGAAGTGAACTGAGTACCCCTATCTGAAATGATAGAACTAGAACACCATGCAGCCGAACAATCTCTCGGATATAAATCCTTGCCAACCGTTCTGAAGAATAGGTAGTACACACAGGAATGAAGTGCGCGGACTTGGTCAGCCGATCCACAATCACCCAAATAGCATCGAACTTTTTCAAAGTCCGCGGGAGTCCAACAACAAAGTCCATAGTGATCCGCTCCCATTTCCACTCGGGAATAGCTATCCGCTGAAGCAAACCGCCTGGTCTCTGATGTTCATATTTTACTTGCTGAAAGTTAAGACACCGAGCTACGAATCTCACAATATCCTTCTTCATTTTTCTCCTCCAATAGTGTTGCTTCAAATCCTGATACATCTTCGCGGCACCTGGATGAATGGAATACCGCGAGCTATGAGCCTCCTCCAAAATCAATTCCCGAAGACCATCCACATTGGGTACACAAATTCGGCCCTACATCCTCAACACTCCACCATCATCGATGGTCACATCTTTAGCATCATTATGCTGAACTCTGTCCTTAAGGACAAGCAAATGTGGATCGTCATACTGCCGCTCCCTGATGCGATCATATAATGAAGACCGAGAAACCATGCAAGCCAACACCCGATTGGATTCCGAGATATCTAATCTCACAAACCTATTGGCCAAGGTCTGCACATCGACTGCAAGAGGTCTCTCTCCAACTGGAATGTATGCCAAACTTCCCATACTCACTGCCTTTCGACTCAAAGCGTCGGCCACCACGTTGGCCTTTCCCGGATGGTATAATATAGTGATGTCATTATCCTTGAGCAGTTCTAACCATCGTCGCTGTCTCAAATTTAGATCCTTCTGCTTGAACAAATGTTGAAGGCTACGATGATCAGTGAACACTTCACAAGATACACCATACAAGTAGTGCCTCCAAATCTTCAATGCAAGTACTATGGCAGCAAGCTCCAAATCATGCACGGGGTAGTTCTTCTCATGAGGCTTCAACTGACGAGAAGCATAAGCAATAACTCTACCCTCCTGCATTAGTACACAACCGATCCCAATTCTTAAGGCATCTAAATATATGGTATACGAACATGAGGGTGATGGTAGAACCAATACTGGAGCTGTGGTCAAGGCTGTCTTGAGCTTTTGAAAGCTCTCCTCACACTCGTCTGACCATACAAATGGAACACCCTTTTGGGTCAATTTAGTCAAGGACGATGCAATAGATGAGAAACCCTGAACAAACCGGCGATAGTAGCCTGCCAACCCAAGAAAACTATGAATCTCGGTGACCGAGGACGGTCTAGGCCAACTATGAACCGCCTCTATATTCTTTGGATCAACCTGTATACCCTCGCTGGACACCACGTGCCCCAAGAAAGCCACTGAATTGAGCCAAAACTCACATTTGGAGAATTTTGCATAAAGCTTCTCCTCCCTCAATCTCTGTAATACAACTCGCAAATGTTCCGCGTGCTCTTCCTGATCACGCGAGTACACTAGAATATCATCAATGAATACCACCACGAACGAATCTAGATAAGGCCGAAATACATTGTTCATTAACTGCATGAACGCTGCTGGGGCATTGGTTAGCCCGAAAGACATAACAAGAAACTCATAGTGGCCATATCTAGTTCGGAAAGCAGTCTCAAGAATATCTGCATCCCTAATCTTTAACTGGTGATACCGTGAACGGAGATCAATCTTAGAGAACACTCGTGCTCCCTGAAGCTGGTCAAATAAATTATCAATGCGAGGCAAAGGATATTTTTTCTTGACTGTTACTTTGTTCAATTGCCTATAGTCGATGCACATTCTCATCGTGCCATCCTTCTTTTTCACAAATAGAACCGGTGCACCCCAAGGTGACACACTAGGCCGAATGAACCCCTTATCCAGGAGTTCCTGAAGTTGCTCCTTTAATTCTTTCAACTCTGCTGGTGCCATGCGATACGGTGGAATAGAGATGGGATGAGTGCCCGGCACCAAGTCAATACCAAAATCGATATCCCTGTCCGGTGGCATGCCCGGCAGGTCTGCATGAAATACATCGGAAAAATCCCGTACAACTGGAACAGAATCGATGCCTGGAGTCTCAGCTCCAACATCCCTCACAAATGCTAGGTATGCAAGGCAACCTTTCCCAACCATACACTGGGCTTTCAAGTATGATATCACCCTACCAGGAATATAATCAGTCACACCGCGCCACTCGATCCGCGGCACACCCGGAATAGCCAAAGTAACTGTCTTAGCATGACAGTCTAAAATAGCACGACATGGAGATAGCCAATCCATGCCCAGAATAACATCAAAATCTACCATGCTTAATAGCAATAGATCCACTCGGGTCTCCAGACCCCCAATAGTTATTACACACGACCGGTACACACGGTCTACAATAACAGTATCGCCCATTGGGGTAGACACATGAACAGGTAAAGCAAGAAACTCCCAGGGCGTACTCAAATAATGAGCAAAATATGAGGACACATATGAATAAATGGAACCGGGATCAAATAATACAGAGGCATCTTTGTGGCAGACTGAAACAATACCTGTAATAACGGCATCTGAAGCACTGGCATCTATCCTGCCTGGAATCGTATAGAATCGAGCCTGGCCACCACCTGCTCGACCTCCCCCTCTGGGGCGACCTCTAGTTGTCCGACCTCCACCCCTAACTGGCTGGGCGGATGGTAAAGTAACTGGATTGGAAGTCGAGGGTTGACTCCTCTGTTGGAACGATCTAACACCACGCTGAGGACAATATCTCCGTATGTGGCCCACCTCGCCACACTTATAACAGTTCACCGGTGCTCTAATAGATGCACTTGGTCTAGAAGGACCCTGGGCTGACGGAGAATGAGCTGGAAGGGCACTGAGTGATGACTGGCCCTGCTGCAATCCATGATAACCACGAGTTGCAGATGCCCTACTATACCCTGGGCGGACTGGCTGAGCAAGCCTGAAGGAACGACCTCTACCTTGCTGAAACTGGCCTCTCGAAGGAGTACCACTATAATTACCCGATCCTCGAGGCCTCTTAGTCTCCCTCTCCTCTCGCTCCTGACGGCGAACCGTCTCAATTTCGCGAGCTATATCAACTACTTCCTCGAAAGTAGCACCCAATACTCTCTCCCTGGTCATAAGAATACGGAGATTATAGTTAAGACCATCCACAAACCTCCTGATCCTTTCACGATCAGTCAGAACCATCCAGACAACATGTCGAGCCAACTCAGAAAATCTTGACTCATATTATGACATGGTCATGTCCCCCTGTAGCAGCCATTCGAACTGTCTACGCAGCTCCTCTCTGCGGGAGTGCGACACATACTTCTCCAAGAAAAGAGCGGAGAACTGCTGCCAGGTAAGGGGCGCTGCATCAACCGGCCTACACCTCTCATACGCTTCCCACCAATTAAAGGCAGCTCCCCTGAACTGAAATATGGTAAATGCCACACCACTAGATTCAAGAATTCTAGCTGTCCGGAGCATTCGCTGATACTTGTCAAGAAAACCCTTGGCATCCTCGCCCTCAGCACCACTAAATGACGGAGGCTGGAGTCTGCCAAACCCTTGGCATCCTCGCCCTCAGGTGCCCCCGGCATTTGAAGTCCCTGCACTACCTGCTCAGGCGTACGGGCAACTAGAGTCTGATTGCCTCCCCCGGCTTGTGAAGTTGTTGCGGCTGTGTTGGCTGAAACTGCCTGAGCCAGGCCAGTGCAAACAGTTAAGATCTGGGCCAAGGTCTCCTGAAGACCTGGAATAGCGATAGGAACAGCTGGTGCCTGAACTGGGGCTACTGGAGCCTGTTCCTGGGCTGGGGCAGCTGGTGGATCAACAGATGCTGCCCTCACCGCTCTGCCTCTACCACGACCACGACCTCGTCCACGGCCTCCGGTGGCCTCAGTGGGTGGTACTGGTGGTCGTCCACCTCGTCCAGTAGTTCGTGGCCTAACCATCTGTGAGAGAACAGGATAGCAAAAGTTTTAGTACTCGGATCAACAAGTTCGCATGACAAGAATTTCAAGAATATGGAATTTTCCTAAAAAGGTTCTGCAGCCTCTCGAAGATAAGTACAGACGTCTCCGTACCGATCCGCAAGACTCTACTAAACCCGCTCATGACTCGTGAGACCTATGTAACCTAGGCTCTGATACCAACTCTGTCACGACCCAAAATCCCAACCCGGTCGTGATGGTGCCTCTCATGAAGACAAGGCCAGCCAATCCAACCTAGACCTCGTTTTAAACAGTTAGCAACACGAAAATAATATAAGTATAGTTTAATAACAGAAATTAGCAGAAAAATAGCGAACCATCCCGGCTACTGCCCACAAATCGGGGTGTCACAAAGCCATGAGCAACTAATGAAATCCTAATAATAAGATTACTATTACAATATCTTTGGCACAATTATTTGAAAATAGTGGAAACAACAAGATAAAAGAGATACGGGGCTGCGGACGCCAACAGCTACCTCGTGGTCTCTGAATTCCCGCCCTGACAGTATTGGTCAATGCCTCGGAGCGGAATCGATAATGCCTGAATCTGCACACATGGTGCAGGGAGTAATGTGAGTACTTCCAACTCAGTGAGTAATACATATAAATAATGATTGAAAGTAAGAAACACATAAGGCGTAGGGCAATCTATGATGAAACAGTAAAACATGTAAATGTCTCAATTAAATATCATGACGTAAAGGAAACAACAACATCAGCACAACAGAAAACATTACAAGCCATGACTCTCGTGGCGGCGTGCCACCCGATCCCTAGGTACCCTGCGCTCACTGTGAGGGGTTCAGACTCCGGGAGGGGCTTCTTACGGCCCAAGCGCTATATCTCGTGACGAGGTGTCAACGATCCATTCACATCACATCTCGTGGCGGCGTGCCACCTGATCCATTTACATCATATCTCGTGGCGGCGTGCCACCCGATTCCATTAAAATCATTTAAAATGTCATTGAATTTCAAAACTGAGTTTAAGAAGTGAATCAATTCATTTAATAAATAGTGATAAATTACCTCTGAAGGGTTCACATAGCAGGCAAGAAGCCCAAATATGATTGAGTAAGCAGTGATAAATACCCCTGAAGGGTTTACATAACCGGCAAGAAGCCCAAATATGGCAAGCAGCCCAAAACGTAATGATATCAAATATGTTTTAATCAATATGTAGTAAAAATCATCAACCGGGATGGGCCAAATCACAATCCCCAGTAGTGAACGACCCCATGCTCATTATTGAGCATGTGCCTCATCTAAATATAGCACTACGATGTGCAAATCCGGGGTCTCAAACCCTCAAAACATCATTTACAATCATTACTCACCTCAAACCGGCTAAATCCTTAGCCCGCGATGCCTTTGCCCTTCGAATTGGCCGTCACGTGCGTCAAATCTATCCAAATTCAGAAAAAATACGTCACGATATATTGAGGGAACAAAGCCCAAGCGAAAACAATCAAAATTACTACGAAATCCCGAAATTAGCAAAACTCGAGCCCCGGGCCCACTTCTCAAAATTCAGAAATTTCCATCCCAACGGGTTCCTTATCTCCTCACGAGTTCACCCATACAAGATTTATTATATTCCGACATCGGATCAACCTCTAAGTCTCAAAATCCAAGCCTAGGGTCTTCCACAATTTTTCCCAACTTAAATCACCAGAAAAATGCTAACAACAGCTATAATCTTAGGTAATTCCTTCAAAATTGAATTAGGAATACTTACCCCGATGTTTCCCTTGAAAATCTTCCAAAATTTCCTCAACACTTGCTTCCACCCGAGCTCTAAAGTTCCAACAATGTCCAAGATGGCCAAACTCCTTCTTTTAAGAATCTGTCCAAGAAATTCTCCCTTGGATATAGTTTTGAGGTTAATTTTTTGTGATTCTATGGGGTTTGGAGGTCTTTCTCTTCGTGGGTAACGAAAATGGGTTTTGCATGGAAAAATGGGCATTGAGTTCTATTTATAAAGTGGTCAAAAATCGAGCTAAAACACCCTTGTCCGGTCAAATATGCGATCGCATACCTGTAGCATAACAGTTATGCGGTTCGCATATTCGACGTAGCCATCGCGAAGATAGCCCTAGCCTCCACCGCGAAATCAACACAAAGTGTGGTTTGCGGTTTGCATTTCATGCTTTGCTATCGCATTTTCATCGCATTCTTGACGTAGATTTTTCTCCAAGTTTCTGCCTCAGTATGCGATCTCTACTGGCAAATATGCGGTTCGCATTTCACGTTCGCGGTTCGCATTCTGGCCGCATTTTGGTGGCGAATCTTGCCCAGACTTCTGCTTGTGTTTGCGACTTCACTGTGAGATATGCGATCCGCATTTGAGTTATGCTGTCCGCATTCTACCTGATTTTTCTGCAACTTTTTCTTTTTCCAACGATGGTTTAATCCGTTTAACCACCCAAGACTCACCCGAGGCCTCCGGGAAATCAACCAAGCATGCCAACATATTCTATAACCTTATTCAAACTTGTCCCAACCATCGGAACGCTCAATCAACATCACAACATCAAATTCGCATCGGATTCAAGCCTAAGGATTCAAAATCTTCTAAATCGCTCTTTTGATCCGAACCCAACCAAACCACGTTCGAATTACCTGAAATTTTACACACAAGTTCTAATTCACATACCGAAGCTACAGCAACTTTCGGAATTCCATTCCGAGCCTCGGATCAAAATCTCGCCTATCAACCGGGAACCGCCAAAATTCTAACTTCACCAATTCAAGCCTAATTCTACACGGGACCTCCAAAACTAATTCCGGTCGCACTCCTAAGTCATAATTCATCTCCTGAAACTAACCGAATCATCGGAACTCACATCCGAGCCCTCTAACTCATAAGTCAACATCCAGTTGACTTTTACAACTTAAACTTCTTAAAAGAGGCTAAGGGTCTCATTTATTACCAAATTCACTCCGAATGCAACTTACTCAACTTGATTATCTAAAAAAACAGATAACAAAACATAATGAGACATAAACTGGTGAAGACGGAGCAGCAACCCACAAGGCGACTGGCCGGGTCATCACAAGCTCACTACTAGAAATCCGGAAAAAAACAATCATGAAAAGCGACCAAACAGGCCTGGTCGATATTAAGCTGGTCCCTTTACCTTAGGGACCAAAGTTGATCGCTAATTAGCGACCAACTTTGGTCTATAAGGTAAAAGGACCAAATATTCCGGGTAAAGAAAATAGCGACCAACTTTGGTCACTTTAATATTTTAATAATATAAAATTGACAACCAAAGTTGGTCTCCAAATGTAAATTATATATTTTTTTTATTATTATTAATCATAAAAAAGCGACCAACTTTTGTCTGTAAAAAATATATTATATTTTAAAATCTGAAAAATGGAGTCAAAGTTGGTCGCTATATTATTAGTTTTTTGGATTTTTTTTAAAAATAAGAGACCAAAGTTGGTCGCTATTTTCAAGAATTAATTTTTTTTTAGTTATAAGCGACCAAGTTTGGTCGCTATATTTGCAAAAATTGTTTTTTTTAAATGGAATAGCGACCAAAGTTGGTCGCTTTTGAGAAATCTGGGTTAAATAGCGACCAAAGTTGGTCGCTATTGCCCAGAAATTTTTTTTTTTAAGGGAAAAGCGACTAACTAGCGACCAACATTGGTCGCTTTTCTTGGTATATTTTTGGCAGAAACTGCCTGTTTTGGCCCCACCTGCTAGCTTACCAAAATTCCTAAACAGGCATTTTATGCCAACAACAACAACAACAACAACAACAACAACAACAACAACAACAACAACATTAAAGCTAACAAACTATAAAGTTCAATAGAACTAACACATTAAGCTAACCAAACTAAGTTAACTGTTATTACAAGTCAAGGATTATTTTGCACATCATTATCATCACCGTCTCATGAACTTTCATCACGAAGATGGTATGCAGAAGGGTGTAGTTGTCTAGGACGGAAAGAATGATAACAGGGAGGACGGGAAGAACGAGCACGGGGAAGACGAGCCTCTGGCGATGACTCACTTTAGGCATAGATGAATCATGGAGAAAGACTAAAACTTTAGGCATAGTTGCTTTTGATGTTAAAGCTAAACATGTCGGTCATTCAATTTTGTATTAATTACGCAAAAGTCACTTTTTTTTTTGTTACGTAAAAATTATTCAACTTTGTGTTCATTACTCAAAAGTCACTTTTCTTTCTTTTGTTACATAAAAATTATTTTACTTTGTTCTATTTATCACAAAAGTTACTTTGACCAGATTTTATAATTTGATGTTAAAGCTAAAAATTTCAGGATTATACAGACGTGGATATTACCTATAAATTACAGCCTACCTTATTATAACCCGATAGAAGTGAAAGGCAAATTAGCAATCATAAATTATGGGCAGAATTTTGGCTGTGACTTGAATTTGTGGATTTTAGAAAAGACGCAAATGGGAAAAGCATATTATTGCCTTCCCGTTTCAAAAAGAGAGAGAATTAGCCGAAGAGGGAACTTTTTATTTAATATCATGGGAAAACCTTTCCAAATATCATCATCAAGTTTAAACTACATGGCGTTTTAATAACCATAGCTCAAGCAAAATAATGGATGCAATCTTTTTTAGTAGTAAATTACATTTACTTTTAACTCGTGAAAGCCAATCTCAATCTCCATTCTAATTGATGCAAATGATTAGAGGCTTGGCTTTGGAATTCTAGCACTTTTAAATTCTAAATTAATAATTTGTATATATTTTAAATTAATTTCACAAGATTTGGACCGAAGTGATTGAGTTCAGCTGAACCTGTACCGTCAATGCTAGCTCCGCCACTGCAAATGATCATATCATTAAATTACCTTCTTTTGTAAAGCTCAGTGTTACGGAAGCCAAATGTATATAGTGTGAATGAGTCACAACTACTATACCAAAAATTATGACAGCCACCAAATAATAAATAAGACAATAAAGCAACAATAAAAGGAACACCAGAATTTACGAGGTTCGGCCAATTTTGCCTACTTCCTCGGACACAACCAATATGTCACCTTAAGAGAGAAGATACAAATGCCTTAAGAAGATATGAAGGCAAATGAGAGGTGTGTTTAAATCCTAAACATTAGGCCTCCTTTTATAGGGAAAAAAATCCCAACCAAATATGTCACCACCGATGTTGGACTTTTGACATTTTCAACAAATCTCCACCTTGGCAAAATTCCACATCTTCAATTTTCTTTCAATAACAAATTTTAGTTGTGTCTTCATCTTCAATCTTCAGTGTTCAACAATGTTGATCAAATCCAAACAATGTTGAAACTTGATCGCAATCACCACTTTTGTCAGCATATCAGCAGGATTCTCTGTAGTATGAATTTTCTTCACCGTGACTTCACCTTCTTCTATGATTTCTCGTACGAAATGATACCGAACATCAATGTGCTTTGTCCTTGCATGATAAACTTGGTTCTTCGCTAATTGAATAGCACTTTGACTATCACAAAAAATTGTGATACTTTTTTGTCCAATACCAAGCTCCTTTAGCAACCCCTGAAGCCAAATTACCTCCTTCACAGCCTCTGTAATAGCCATGTACTCTACCTCTGTTGTAGACAAAGCAACTGTTGACTGTAAAGTAGACTTCCAACTAACTGGTGCCTTTGCAAAAGTAAACACATAACTAGTAGTTGATCTTCGTTTGTCCAGATCACCCGCAAAATCTGAGTCACAATATCCAACTACAGATTGATTGCTTTCCTGCTCAAAAACTAACCCAACATCTACAGTATTATGAATATACCGTAGAATCCACTTCACATCTTGCCAATGCTCCTTTCCTGGATTATGCATATATCTGCTAATAACTCCAACAGCTTGTGAAATGTCAGGTCTCGTACAGACCATTGCATACATCAAGCTACCAACAACATTTGCGTATGGTACCCTTGATATATACTCCTGTCCATCTTCATGTTTTGGCGACATAGTAGTACTTAGCTTAAAATGGGGAGCAAGTGGAGTACTAAATAGCTTAGTCTTCTCATTTATGCCAAAACGTTGTAGTACTCTTTTCAAATATTCTTTCTGAGATAAATAGAGTTTCTTTGAACGTCTATCTCTTATTATCTCCATGCCAAGCATTTTCTTTGCCTCACCCAGATCCTTCATCTCGAACTCCTTCTTCAGTTGAATCTTTAACTTATCAATTTCTTCGGAATCCTTGGAAGCTATCAACATATCATCAACATATAGGAGAAGATATATAAAGGAACCATCTTTAAGCTTGCACAAATACACACAATGATCGTACTTGCTTCTCTTGTACCCTTGCCGCAACATAAACTTGTCAAAACGTTTGTACCATTGTCTAGAAGATTGTTTAAATCCGTACAACGATTTTTCAAGTTTGCATACCATATTTTCCTTTCCAACGACTTTGAATCCTTCTGGCTGAGTCATGTAGATTTCCTCCTCCAAATCTGAACTAGTTCCAAATCCAACTGTGCTACCAAAGCCAACATAATTCTAATGGAGGAATGTTTTACAACTGGAGAAAACACTTCATTGTAATCAATTCCCTCCTTCTGAGCATATCCTTTGGCCACCAATCTTGCTTTGTAGCGAACATCTTCTTGATTAGGAAATCCTTCTTTCTTTGCAAATACCCATTTGCACCCAATTGCTTTCTTTCCCTTCGAGAGGTTGGACAATATCCATGTATGATTCTGATGAAGGGACTGTATTTCATCATTCATGGCAATCCTCCACTTATCTTCTTCTGAACTTTGGACTGCGTCTTTATAAGTGGCAGGAACATCATCAGCTACAATTGAGGCAGCACAAGCGACCGTCTCTATGAGACGAACATGTTTTTTTATTGTCCTTTTTGGCCTGCTAGTTGCTATTGATTCAAGTTGTTGTTGAGGTTCCTGAGTTGGAATCTCCCTTTCTATTGGCTCTTCTTCTAGAGGATAATCTTCATTTGTTTCCTCCTCTGCTTCTTGTGTAGGAAAAATAAATTTTCCCTCAAACTCCACCTGCTTAGAAGCACCCTCATTTTGTTTGGTATCTTCTGTTACCTTATTTACCATAGCAGATTCATCAAAGGTAACATCCCTGCTGAATATTACTTTCTTTGTCATAGGACACCATAAGCGATATCCTTTGACTCCAGAAGTAGTCCCCATAAAAATAGCCTTCTTTCCCCTTGGATCTAATTTTGACTCTGTCACATGATAATATGCAGTTGAGCCAAACACGTGCAAAGAGTCATAATCTATAGCAGGCTTTCCATACCATTTTTCAAATGGTGTCTTGCTATCAATAGCAGCAGATGGTAGACGATTAATGAGGTGGCATGCATATGTAATAACCTCAGCCCAAAATTCTTGCCCAAGCCAGCATTGGACAACATACACCGTACCTTCTCTAGCAAGGTCCGGTTCATACGTTCTGCCACTCCATTCTGTTGTGGTGTATGTCTGACAGTGAAGTGTCGGATGATGCCATCATTTTCTTAGACCTTATTGAAATGATCATTTTTGTATTCACCTCCATTGTCTGTGCGAATACACTTGATCCTCCTGCCTGTTTGATTCTCCACCATCGTCTTCCATTTGAGAAAAATTCCCAACACTTCATCTTTGCTCTTCATTGTATACACCCACACTCTTAGGAAAAAATCATCAACAAAGGTTACAAAATAATGCTTCCCACCCAATGAAGGTGTTTTGGAAGGACCCCAAACATCAGAATGTACATAATCCAAAATGCCTTTAGTATTATGGATTGATGTACCAAATTTAACCCTTGTCTGTTTCCCTTTGACACAATGCTCGCAAAACTCCAAGTTGCAAGCCTTTACTCCTTTTAACAATCCTTGATCTGATAGAGTTTTCAAGGATTTTCCTCCAGCATGTCCCAAGCGCATGTGCCACAGCCTGGTTGATTCCGTCTCTTTTTCGTCACTGGATGTCACTGTCGTTGTCCCAAGTAACTGTACTACCGTGATAACGGTACATGTTATTGTTCTTTCGATTGGCCTTCATTACCACTAGTGCACCAGAGCATACTCTCATCACTCCATTTTCTGCAATGATTTTGAACCCTTTTGATTCTAGGGCTCCCACAGGGATGAGATTCTTCTTCAAATCCGGTACATATCGAACATCTGTTAATGTTCTGATCATTCCATCATGGTTCCTTAATCGTATTGAACCAATGAGGTAAGAGGCCTGTTATCCGCTGTGTGGACGACTCCATATTCTCCTTCTTGCCATTTTGTGAGAAACTTTGGTGCATTGCTAGTTGATCATAAAATATTAGGTGTGGCTTAAATAATTGAAATTTTTTCTAGACGTTTGCTTTTAAGTGAGTGTTAACTTTCTCTTCAGAATAAACTATTGTACGAATATGGATCATGCTAAAAATAAGGTTCACCTACTGATGTTAATGGATGTAGATGATATAAATGAGTGAGAAATAATAGGTAAAGGTTGGGTGAGTCGATATTTGGCCGAAATTCCAATTGCATCATTATGGGTACACCTAAGGCTAAAGCCAAATCATAGCCGTCGAATTGGTCAAGTTAAGAGTAGTTAGGCTATATATTGTGTAGATTAAGTATAATTGGAACGTTATTGGACAAGTGTCTACGAGCACATCTTTTGAATGTTTTCAAATGCATACATTACTAATGTTTTATGTATTTAAGCACGTGAAAATGAGCTTGTGTGAGAGTGTTAGAACATTAGTTATGAACTACATGATTATTGATAATACTTATGATGTTTCTAAGAATTATGACCACCACGTAAAATTATATTTTATGTAGGTCGTTGATAATTGGTAGAAAAAGTACTAAATGATGTATAATTTATCCCATATTTAGTTCTTGTTTGTTTGGATTTGGATGTTAATCACATTGATTCATGTTAATATAATATGTTTTTATGTGTAGGAATGACTTAAAAGCAATCGGGGACGAAATCAGGGAAGAAACAAGCTAAACGAGAAGAAACGAACAAAAGAGGAAACCAGGCCACAGGCCAGCGCCCAGCGCTGCCTGTGGCGCTGGAGACAGAAACAAAGGGAAAGGCCACTGCCTTCAGTCCCCTGGACAGCGCCCAGCGCCCCCCAGGGGACTGATTTTGGGAATTGTCTCCTACTTTGTCTAGAAGACCCCTAAACCGACCCAAAACCTTCCAACTCCTATATAAACATCCCTAAACCCATTTTGAAGGGGAAGAACGTGATTTTGGAGCAAAAGGAAGCCTAGGAACATCAACAACATCAACAAATTCTCAGTTCATCAATCCAAACTAGTATCTTTATTTTAGTTTTTCTTACCTAGTTATTTGATTTTGTTGAACATGAGTGGCTAATCACCCCTTGTTCTGGGGTTGTGATTAGCCATGAATATTGTGTTTCTAACTTGATGAATTCGTTTTAATAGTTAATGTGGATAAGATTGTTTCTTCAATTCTATGCTAAATTGCTTAATTGCCTTGACCATCAATTAAGTTCTATCAATTATCTATGCCATGTTTGAGAAAACTAAGTTTAGATTAGAATAAGGATTGAAGAAAGCATGTTCTTAACTTTGTTAAAAAGAGCGGATTCGTGGTTAAGATAGGAATATACTTAATCACCATGCTTAATTATATAATCGTGTTCTTCATGCATTCTTGCTAGATTAATTCCATAGGAATATAAGTATTAATCTTGTTAGGAATAGGCGAATAGTACTTCGGAAGAAGACTATGAATATCATTATCGATTAATTAGCAATCTTACATTAACTATATGAACGATAAGTCAATTAGAACGCAATAGGATTGGAAACAAAATCACAACCCTGGAACCTTTATTTTATTGATTACAAAAATACATCTTTGTCTTATAATTCTTAGATTTAAATTAGAATTACAATTTAGAATAAACTATATACTAAACTTGATCTTTGCTTGATTAGATAACGATATTAGTTGTTGTAAAGTAGTTAACTTAAGTCCCTTGGGTATGATAATCCGGACTCATTGTCCTATATTACTTGTCGATCACGTATACTTGCGTGTGCGTAAGGGAGCAACAGTCGTAAATAAATAGTAACTTTACTGGCGACTTATTTCACTTTTAGTGTCTACATAATCAACATTGAGCGGCGACTAGTTAAACTTACTGTGAAATGTAAATAATTACGCGGCAAAAAAAAATTTAGGCAGATCTCCAATGAATAATTACTTTAACGATGATCTATTTGATATTGTGAAGACTATAGTTGCTACAAAATATGAGCAATTATGCGGCCAAATTTGGCATAAAGTTAAGGCTATTGTGGCAAAGAGTATTGCTTTTGAAAGGATATATTCTTTGTAGCGACTATAGTAGCCACTGTAGCAAAAACAATCGTCACTAAAAGACGGCATATTAGGTCGCAACTAGAAGGGAGGACCAACCATGCTGACTGTCATGGGAGGCTTTCCAGCCATGCCCCATGACCCCTTAGACGCGCCCCGTGGCGTCTTGGTAAGCCTTCCAACGCCCAGCGCCATGGTCGGCCCCGTGGTATTGGCAGCTCCAAGTGAAAAGCGCACTGGTGCCTCTGTCGCCCCACCAATAACCATTGCCAGCACCCAGCCACAGGCAGATGCCAACAGCGCCACGCGCACAGACCCTGATGCGAAAGACAAAGTTGCTGCAAACGGACTTGTTTCTACCTTGTAGAAAACTAAGTCCTTTTCATTGTAAATATAGAGTAGGTTTACTTCATTTTCTTTTAGTGTGCTTCTACAGCTTATTTAGGTCAAGTCATGTAACTTTGATTTATTTTTTTTAAGCATTATTAGGGGGGATCAAGCAGCCAAAACTTTCTAGCAAGCAAATAATTCTCTGTACTGGTGTCTCTCCCCCTCGATACCGTGTTGCTTTTCTATAATAGCTTTCATTAATGCAATCAAACTTTCTTTCATTCTCAATTCTCTTTTTTTCTCTCTCAGTTGCTCACGAAATTAGTTTTCCCGTACAGCACTAACAATCTAGCCTAGCGTACGGAGGGGACCTCAGTTGGCGGACAGCAATCGCACTAGCATCGATTGCTTAGCCTTACGTCGCCCTTCCAAGGAATCTCAGGAAGCACCGCGTAACAGTTGGTATCAAAGCCTAGTCTCGACATCAGACGAGGGATAACATTGCAATTACCACAAATTTTGATCATGGTGAATCATGGGGATCGCATCGCGACCCTTGAGGAGACGGTTGACGTAATACGGCTCATCATGGAAATGGTGCCTGATCTAAAGACCAGCCTAGTGCAAAGGTTGGACGACCTAGACCGCAGGATTCTCCAGGCTGAAGTTGACATAGAAATATCAGTCGCGACTCTGAAGGAGACTTGCAAACGGCAGCCACAGAGGCAGTCAAAATTTTTGGGAAATTTGAGGGTCTCCAACAGGAGCGTGCCGAGGATTTAGCCCACAGGGCACAAGAGTCAGACAGTGTGACTGCCATGCAACAAACTATAGACAACTTGACAGGCCAGCTCAATATTGCCAGTGCTGCTTTACAAGGCCTGCTTCGAGGAGGCAGGAACCGAATCGGCAATGCTGTGAACTTCGCCCCCGCGGCACAAAAACTGAAAATTCTTGAGCCAAAGCCATACAGTGGAGCTCGGAATGCCAAAGAAGTGGAAAACATCATCTTCGACATCGAAGAGTACTTCGATGTCGTGGGGGGCCTAGAAGAAGCTAAGAAGGTAGCAACTGCTGCCATGTATCTTCAGGGTGATACTAAACTCTTGTGGCGGGTGAAATACGAAGCAATCAGGGCCGGTGAAGATACTCTCGGGACATGGGCGGAACTGAAGGCAGCCATACGCCTACAGTTCTTCCTAGAAAATGTTGAGTACAATGCAAGAAGAAAGCTACGGGAGCTCCGCCAGACCAAATTAGTGCGGGACTACGTGCGAGAATTCTCCACACTCATGCTGAACATACATGACATGAGGAACAAAGACAAACTCTTCACTTTCCTGGAAGGGTTAAAACCCTATGCCCCTATGGAGCTCCAAAGACAAACGGTAGACACATTACCTAAGGCGATCCAAGCAACGGAGTGCCTTGGGGATTATCAAGTGGACGCTTGGAAAGATAGGCCTCAACAGCCTGTCAGAGGAGGATACAAAGGGGGCCAGTCGAGCACTGGTGGCCCTAGCAGAAGTGGAGGAGATCGGAGTGCAACCAAATCTAAGGTTCCCTCCTCAGGCAGTACTAGCACTGCATCTAACAACAACGATAGGGAGAGGAAACCCCCTTCAAGATGCCGTCATTGCGGCGGACCACATTGGAATAATGAGTGCCCACATGCACAGATGAATGCCCATCAAGCTTTTGATGATGGGACGGATGACGACGCAGATGATGCGGACCAGACTGAACCAGTAGGTGCCTTCAATGCAATTATTGGCTCTATTTATGAGGCCTTAGTGGGAACCAGTGCTGGTATTCGTAAAAAGAAGGACCCCTGCCCAATCAACAAGAAAGGAAAAAAGAAGGCGGATGAGAGGACTCTTCTTAAACAAGAGAGGACCTTAATGTTCGTCAAGATGAAGGTAAATGGCAAGCCCATTCGGGCGATGATAGACACGGGTGCTACCCACAACTACTTGGCCTCGACTCAGGTGGAGTGCCTTGGTCTAGTTGTAGGAAAGAGCAGAGGTCGTGTCAAGGATATCAACTCACCTCCTCAGCCAGTGGGTGGAATAACCAAAGAAGTACCAGTGAAGCTTGGCCCTTATGAAGGAAAATTCAACCTGCGGGTGGTGATCATAGACGACTTCGAGTTGATAGTAGGGTTGGAATTCCTTAGGCAAACCAACACCATGTCCGTACCGTATGCAGACATGCTATTGATGATGGGAACAAATGGGGCCAAGCCCTGCATCATCCCATGCATGCCCATGAAGATGGCCGCTGAAAACATCTCGGCCTTGCAGTTGAAGAAGGGGGTCAAAATACATGAACCTGCGTTCTTGGCTACCCTCTGCATTGAAGATATAGAATGCTCTTCGGGTCCTCTTCTTGCACCCGTGAAGGAGCTTCTACTGGAAGTTGAAGACGTCATGCCACAAGACATGCCAAAGCAACTCCCGCCTAGGCACACTATGGACCATGAGATTGAGTTGGTGCCGGGTGCGAAGCCACCTGCCCGGGCGCCGTACAGAATGTCACAACCCAAACTCATCGAGCTTCGGAGACAGTTGACGGAAATGCTTAACACATGGATCATCGTGCCCTCCAAGTCCCCATACGGGTTCCCTGTGCTATTCCAAAAGAAACATCATGGAAGCTTACGACTCTGTGTGGATTATCAGCCTCTAAACAAAATCACTGTGAAGAACAAGTATCCTATTCCGCTAATGGTATACTTGTTCGAGACTGGGTGGTGCGACGGTGTTCACCAAAATAGACCTGAGGACAGGTTATTGGCAAGTTCGGATTGCAGAGGGTGATGAACACAAGACGTCCTGTGTGACAAGATATGGGTCATACGACTTCCTGGTTATGCCATTCGGCTTGACTAATGCACCAGCCACATTTTGCACCCTGATGAACCAAGTCTTCCGAGAATACATTGACGAATTCGTGGTGGTCTACTTGGATGACATTGTAGTATATAGCCAGACACTGGAGGAATACCTTGAGCACTTGCTGAAGGTCCTAGTTCGATTGCGGGAGCATGAATTATATGCGAAGCTATCCAAGTGCTCCTTTGCTCAAAAACAAATCGACTTCCTCGGGCATGTCATTGAGGAATGGAGAATCAAGATGGACCAATAGAAGATTCAGGCTATCACAGATTGGCCGCCGCCTAAGGATATCCATGCCTGAGGGCGTTCATTGGCCTATGCAACTTTTATCGACGATTTGTGAAAAATTACTCCCTCATCGCAGTACCTCTGACAAAACTTCTGAAGAAGGTCACGCCTTGGATTGGGGACCCAGGCGAGCGGAGGACTTCAACGCATTGAAAGCGGCTATGTCTAGTAGCCCCTTCTTGGCCCTCCCTGATTTGGCCAAGCCATTCGAGGTACAAACGGATGCCTCCAACTATGCCCTTGGTGGAGTCTTGCTACAAGAAGGGCATCACATAGCATACGAGAGCCGGAAGCTGAAGGATGCAGAGCGGTGCTATGCCGCCCACGAGAAGGAATTGTTGGCTGTCATTCATTGCTTACGCCTTTGGAGGCATTGTCTGCTGGGAACCCCGTTCATGGTCAAGATAGAGAATACAAATGTTAGTCATTTCATGACCCAGCCGAAGCTGAATGGTCGACAGGCCAGGTGGCAGGAACTCTTCACTTCAACCTGGAGTACCGAAATGGGAAGACTAATCATATTGCTGATGCACTCAGTCGGAGAGCTGATCTAGCATCGGTGTGCATACTCTCCACCCTAAGGGGGAGAGAAGTAGCCACCACCATAAAAGACCAGATACAGGATCTACTCATCAAGGATCTTGTTGCACAGTATTTGGTTGATTTTGTCGGACAGGGCAAGACTCGCAAGTTCTACACAGAAGATGGTTTCCTGAAAGTGAAAGGGAACCGACTTTATGTTCACAAAAAAAGAGATCTGTGAAGGACCCTTCTAGCAGAATGCCACGACACTTTGTGGGCCGGTCATCCCGGTGAAGAACGCACCATTGCGTTACTTCGCCGTGCATATTATTGGCCTCAAATGGCCGATGACGTCACTCAGTATGTGAAGACCTTTCTAGTATGCCAGAAGGACAAGTCGGACCGCTTGACACAAGCGGGACTCTTGGAACCACTAGCTGTCCCAAAGAGACCTTGGGAAAGCGTTTCCCTGGATTTCATCACCGGATTGCCCAAGGTCGGGGATCTCACAACTATCTTGGTTGTGGTGGATCGATTTTCCAAGTATGCTACCTTCATAGCAGCCCCACAATATATATCAACAGAAGATACAGCTCGACTCTTCTTCTCTCATGTCGTCAAGTATTGGGGCCTACCCAAAGACATAATTAGTGATCACGACTCACGCTTCACTAGCAACTTTTGGACTCAACTTTTTAAGTGCCTCGGGTCAAAATTGAGCCACAGTTCAAGTTTTCATCCGCAATCTGATGGCTAGATGGAGCAGTTCAACGACATGTTGGAGGAATATCTCCGCCACTTTGCAACCGGATCGCAGAAGAACTAATGAAGCTTTTGGATGCTGCTCAACTGTGTTCAATTCACAAACGAGCTCTAGTACCAACAAGAGCGCTTTTGAAATTGTTACCGGACGGCAACCGCTACTCCCACACACCGTGACTGCAGCAAACATGTCAAAATCTCCTCGAGCTGCTAGCTTCTCAAAAGAATGGAAGCGAAATTTGGAGATAGTGCAGAGCTATCTTGTCAAAGCCGAAAAGCGGATGAAGAGGCATGCTGATCAAAATCGTCGCTTTGTTGAATATCGAGTAGGAGACAAAGTGATGGTCAAAATCCCAAAGCGGTACTTGTTTGCAGGGGTCCATGACCCTCGCCTATTGCAAAAATATATTGGACCCTTGACCATTGGAAGGCGCATTGGGAAAGTTGCATACCGGGTGGATACCCCAGCTTGGTGGAAAATCCATCATGTCTTCCATGTCAGTCTCCTGAAACCTTTTTGGGAAGATATGGAGTATCCTTCACGGAGCCAACTCACAATACCCAGTATTCGAGGCCCCAATTCAACCGGGAAAAGGCGCGCTGAAGCTATTATTGGTGATCGAGTGATTCATGCCTCGAGGAAAGATCACCAAGAGTTCTTGGTGAAATGGCAGGGATGTGATGCAAAGGAGCATCTTGGGAGAGGGGAATAAACTTCAAAGCCTACAAGAGCCTAATTGATGACTATCTTGCAAGTAAGGCGCCGAGGACGTCGCCAACTCAAGTGGGGGAGAATGTCATGGGCAGCTTTCCAGCCATGCCCCATGACCCCTTGGACGCGCCCCGTGGCGTCCTGGCAAGCCTCCCAACGCCTAGCGCCACGGTCAGCCCCGTGGTCTTGGCAGCTCCAAGTGACAAGCGTGCGGGTGCCTCTGTCGCCCCACCATAACCATTGTCAGCGCCCAGCTACAGGCAGATGCCTACAGCGCCGTGCGCGCAGACCCTGATGCTAAAGACAAAGTTGCTGCAAACGGACTTGTTTCTACCTTGTAGAAGACTAAGTCCTTTTCATTGTAAATATAGAGTAGGTTTACTTCATTTTCTTTTAGTGTGCTTCTACAGCTTATTTAGGTCAAGTCATATAACTTTGGTTTTTTTTTAAGCATTGTTAGGGGGGGTCAAGCAATCAAAACTTTCTAGCAAGCAAATAATTTTCTATACTGGTGTCTCTCCCCCTCGACACCGTGTTGCTTTTCTGTAATAGCTTTCATTAATGCAATCAAGCTTTCTTTCATTCTCAATTCTCTTTTTTGCTCTCTCAGTTGCTCACGACATTGATTTTTCCGTACGACACTTACAATCTAGTCTAGCGTACGGAGGGGATCTCAGTTGGCGGACAGCAATCGCACTGACATCGATTGCTTAGCCTTACGTCGTCCTTCTAACGAATCTCAAGAAGGCGCCGCGTAACAGTTTTCGAAGCGACATTGTTTACCTTTAATGACAAATTTTGTCGCCACAAAAAAAGTGATATATATATATATATATATATATATATATATATATCTCTCTATATATATATATATATATATATAGAGAGAGAGAGAGAGAGTGACTCTTTCTATTTTTAATATTTTGGTCTCTTGATTTTTTGTTTATAATGATTTTAATTATGTGTATATGTATGACTTTTCTCATTATAATTTTAATTATTTTTCCTAAAATTCATATTGTATTCCTTTTTTTGTTCAAACAATATATTATAATATAATATAATTACGAGGAGTAGGGTAACAACCATATAAAAAATATATGATAAAATAATATAATACAAAACGATACATTATGAAATGATGAATAATAATTACTTAACAAACTAAATTCTAAATATATAATCTAAACCTCAAATCTAAAAGTCTTTTGTCATAACACAACACAAAGTTCGATTCTGCTCTATCTTCTCTTACTCATATCCAAGAATCAACCTAAATTATCTTTCCAATCATAATTCGACAGAAGCTTCTCCATTTTAGTAGAATTTAATTAGTTGTCAGTCCCACATATGTATAATTGATTTTCTTGGTAGGATTCAGGTGGGATTGTTCCCCATTTTTACCCCACATGCATGCAAATAATGCCCATTTATAATATGGTAAATACCGTACTTAATTTAAGTTTTAAAAATAATAATAATAATACTAGGTATGGTATTCGATATTTGAAAATAAAATATCGGTAACATACCGAAATATATATTAAGTTACATAATACACATATTGATTATAACATAAATATTAAAGTTCTAAATTTTACTTTTCATTTATTTTATAATTTTCAATAACCTTTACCACCTTTTTTTCTACTATACTTGCCTTTTCCCCTTTTCTTTGGTTGGCTACTTACTATTCAACCTTTCTCTCGTCTATGTTTAGCATTTTTGTTATTCATCTTTTTTTTACTATATTATAATATTTTTATTTTTATATTTGTGATTTTCTTAATTAAGAATATTACAGTCTATGGCTTTATGTACTAGTTAATATTTGAGCCGAACAAACCGAAGTTATCAGACCGAATGAATCGAAATCGAAAGGAAAAAAACTGAACCGTACTGAATTTAATTAGGTATGACATTGGTATAGCATTTTAAGAAATCGAATACCAAAAATACAGAACCGAAATATTTAAAAAAATGTAATGTATCATACCGACCGATGAACACCCCTAATCATGATAATTATTAAGATTAGGCAAGTTAAACTTGCAATTGCAATAAATAAATATTGCACAAATGTACATTACATAAACAAATTACTATGAAGAGCACTCTTAAGAAATCTGTAAATAAATAAACTATTGTAACATGCAATTTCGTGTAATCATTTTAATTTTTTATTAGGTCTCCACTAGAAGGGGCAACCAACCATGCCAACTTTTGGAAGCGACATTGTTACATATAGTGGCGAGTTAGATCGCCACAAAAACAAGTTATATATAGATATAAACTCTTTCTATTTTTAATATTTTTGCCTTCTGATTTTGTTTATGATGATTTCAATTTTACGTATATGTAGGATTTTTCTCATTATAATTTTAAGTACAAGTCTTGTATTTCTATATTTCTTCTTATTTTTATAGTTTATTCCTCTTTTTGTTCAAACAATTGCAATTGCATATTTATGGGTGAGTCAATATTCGGCCGAAATTCCAATTGCATATTTTCAAATGCATACATGACTAAATGATGTTTTATGTACTTAAGGACGTGAAAATGAGCTTGTGTAAGAGTGTTAGAACATAATTATGAACTACATGATTATTGATTGGTGGCTCAAATTATACTTATGTTGTTTTTAAGAATTATGACCACCACGTGAAAATATATTTTATATAGGTCGCCAAATGAATAATGACTTTACTAGCAACCTATTTGACTTTTAGTGTCCACATATTCAACATTGAGTAGCGACTAAACTTGTTTCAAAATGTAAACAATTACGCGGCAAAAATAAATAAACTTTAGGTAGATCTCCAATGAATAATTACTTTAACGGCTATCTAGTTTTTGTGGAGACCATAATTGCTACAAAATATGTACAATTATGTGACTAATGTCGGGACGAAGTTAATGCTATTATGGCCATGAGAGTTGCTTTTGAAAGGGATAAATTCTTTGTAGCGACTATAGTTGTCACTAAAAGTCAAAAATATCGCCACCAAAAGACGGCATAGTAGGTCTCCGCTGGAAGGGCCGACTAACCATGCCAACTTTTGGAAGCAACATTGTTTACATTTAGTGGCGACTTTGCTCGCGCCAAAAAAACAGTTATATATACATATAGAATCTTTCTATTTTTTATTTTTTTGTCTCGTGATTTGTTTATTATGATTTCAATTATATGTATATGCAGTACTTTTCTAATTATAATGTTAATTATAAGTCTTGTATTTCTGTATTTTTCGTGAAAATTATATTTTATTCCTCTTTTTATTCAAATAATATATTACTATATAATATAATTACTAGAATAAAATCTAGTTTACCCCTTAATCCTTATAGGTTGGGAAATGATATCGCCCTCGCCTTTTGAATGGGAAAGGGAATCCCTTATGTATTCTTTTTCTGATTAAGCTTTCTTTCTTCTTCTTCTTCCTTTTTTTTTTTTTTTTAAGAAAAAACAACTCCTTGTTATTCTTAATTTTTTTTTTACACATTCACTAACCTTGATTAAATATAGAAGTGGGACTAAAATTCTTAGGACAATCTTCTTTGTTGTTGCTTCTTTTAGATGAAAGTTAACTTCCAACCATTCTTTTCTAGAAATCAAACAAGCGAAAGTGAGTCAAAGGACCATAGGACACAATGTCATTAGATCCCTAAACATCAACTGATAATCTAATCCTTATCAAAAGCTTAGGCCAACAAATTAAGTGACACTAACATAAGATGCAGCAAGGGACAATTGTGTTAGGTGTGGAGTCAAATTTTAGATTGTACTACTTATTCTCTATTTATTCTCTGTAATTGTAAATACCCACCGCCGTGGAAGTTACCCACGGAGTGTTACCACGAAAAACTCTCTCTCTCTTTTCTCACGCGTTTTCTCTCTACTCTATCTTTTCTCTTCCAGTTTTTCTTCTTCTTCTTCATCAATTAAACTGTGTTGAGCAAATCGATCCTAACAAATTGTACTATAAAATAAGAAATATGATTGGAAAGTTCTTGTCGTTGCAATTTCTTGCTGTTGGATTGAAAAGATATGAATTCCTCCATGACAATTGACGAAGAGGAATTAGGAAGACATAGGATTGGAAAATTGGAAAATTACCCACTTAAAAACCAGTACACATAATGAAAATATTCTTAGAGTAAAAATAAAAAAGTGAAAGATATATAATTTCCACTAGTATTTGTACTCATATCTTTTTGAAACATGATATCTGGCCAACAATGTTATAATAAAAATATATTTATATTTGAATTTGTACACAAGAGTTCGATTCTGCTCTTTTTTCTCTTATTCATATTCAAGAATCAACCTAAATTATCTTTCCAATCATAATTCGATAGAATTTAATTAGTTGTCAGTCCCACATATGTATAATTGATTTTCTTGGTAGGATTCAGGTGGGATTGTTCCCCATTTTTACCCCACATGTATGCAAATAATGCCCATTTATGTATATTTCAGTATGCTAACACTTAATTTTTTGAAGTATTAGAAAATTATGAAATCTATATCAAAGCAATCATTATAATTTATAATTAGGTAATTTAATCTTCATAATCCAAACCCCTTAATTTAATCTACTTGATATGCTATCACGTCAGTATATAGGATCACGGTGCATAAAGTATTCCGCGTTCACGTAGGGACCGGAGAAGGACCGCACCCCATGAGAGTGTAATGTAGGCAGCCTACTTTGATGCAAGTATCGGTGGCTGCAGATTTCACAGCTTGAACCCGTAACATATAGGTCACGCAAAGACAACTTCATCATTGATTCAAAGCTCCCCTTCTCAAGCATCCATAGAGTATTAATTACACACCTAATTTTCCAGACCAAGATCAACCATAGTCAAACTATTAACCAATAAATATTGCACAAATGTACATTACATAAACAAAATAGTATGAAGAGCTAGCACTCTTAATAAATCTGTAAATAAATAAACTATTGTTACATGCAATTCTCGTTTAATCATTCTATTTTTTAGTAAACAAATTTAGCTCCCTTCATTGTGTATAAATTCTACCCTTTTTGCACTCTTGGAACACAAAACAATTTCTAAAAATATCAATCTATACCTGCATAGAAGAATGGCTTCTTTCCAAAAGCAATTAGCTGTGTTCATGCTCCTCCTCTGGGTCGCTACAGTTGGTGAGTAATTTTTATTAATAACTCCCTTCACTAGCTCTAATAATTTTTAAAAAAAATAACCATATGTTACTATGAGTGCATGTGCATGCACGTTCAAGTTACGCTCTACTACAAATACGCGTTTTTCTGATGGACGTTCTTGTCAAAATTTATCGGAAATTTGAAATTTCATAGGAAAACAGTCGAAAACAGTTCTCGATAGCAGAGGCGAGGCCAAGATTAGAACTTATTGGTTCTAAATTTTAAGATAGCAATATAAGGTGTTAGTAACTGAGTTCTTAATTAAATTTTTGTACATATATTTAGTGAATTTCTTGGAAAAAAGCTACTGGATTCCGCCGAACCCGTAGTTAACCCTCTAGCTCTACCCCTACGGGTGAGCGCAAGAAGTTCGTCAGAAAAACGCGTGTTTCTAGTAGCGACATATGATGACAACAACAACAACAACAGACCTAGTGATTTCCCACAACTAGGGTCTGGGGAGTGTAGCGTGTATGCAGTCCTTACCCCTACCCTGAGAGGGCAGAGAGGTTGTTTTGGTAGACCTCGGCTAAAAAAATATGAATAAAAAGTAGTGGCAACAAGCAGTTGCTAGAAAATAATGGGATGAAATAATCAGGCTTCGATAGTGTAATCACTGTCCTTGAGGATATTAAGCTTCTCACTTTGTTGCTGCAGGAATAACAGTAGAATTCCTCCAAGATTTTACAAAGCCTCTAAAATTCGAGTTTCAACATCTAACTCAAATTTCCCACAAGAACAGAATATTTGTGAGTTTTAGAAAATAAGTAAAAGAGAAAGAGATGAAAATTTTCAGATATCTTTCGTTTTGCCGATGATATGGGTATTTGTAATACCTCTAGGAGTCTGTTGGAATTAACAGATTCATCTCTTCATAAAAGGCATCTTTAAAACCAATAGTCACCTTTTGAATTTAAAAAGAAAATTATTTAAAACATTTTTATCAAATTTAATTAAAATACATTTTTAATTAATTAATAAAATAATAGGTGATTACAATATTAAATCCGGGCTACTTAATTGGCTCAAGCCCAAGAATTAAAGTATACTAGTTGTTAGGATCGATTCACTCAAACACTCTGATCTGATGAAGAAGATGAAGAAATCTTGAAGAGAGTAAAGTTAAGGTAGAGAGAGAGAGAGAGAGAGAGAGAGAGAGAGAGAGAGAGAGATTTTCCGTGGTAACACCCCCTTAGGTGAACTTCTACGGCGGTGGGGTATATATATTAATAATTAAGAGTATTTACAATTACAGAGAATATTAATCAGGCTCTGCCCCCCACACCCCCCAGCAACCTCAGCGCGGAGGTTGATCTGCGTGAACATTAATATATGTCAGTACATCACATATTAATCAGGCTCCACACCTAACACCATTGTGACATATGATTGTATCATTTAGTTTTTTCCTAATGATGTTATATATACAGCCAAATTTTCAGGGTCGCCAAACATGCTGGTTATGGCTGTACGTGATTTACCTTTGGAGTTAGCTGCCATGGAACAAACTTTGTTTATAAATGCACTACTCACTTGCCAGAGACAATGTCAAACAAACAACGATTGCTCAGACGGTATTATCTGCAGGACTTGCCATTATTTTCCAGAGGAGAAGACTAGAATTTGTCTCCTTCGTTAAATGGATATTTTCGAATGTCGTGTGTGTACGTACGTCGTTTAATAATAAAGCAATTTGTAATTGCTTCAGCTGTATGTTGCAACAAATTGCACCGTCAAATGTTTGTACCCTAATCATGTCTTAAATATATATATATTTATATATATATCGTATGTTGTTGTGTCTGTCTTTAATTTGTTTCCATGTTATGTATTATTAGTCTATGGGGTCATACACTAGTTATATCATAAAAAATGATTTGTTATGTATTATTAGTTTATGGTATTATACACTAGTTATATCATAAAAAATGATAGCATGAGTGACATCATAGTCGAATTCAGGAGTTAAAGTTTATGGGTTATTATTTGAATTTTATGAGTTACTATAACGAGCTCAAGTTAATATATGACAATAATGAATGTTTTGAGAGACAATATCTAAGATTTGAACTTACGATGCCTAAAAGCAATTTTGAGGAGGAAATGGGCCTTCGTGACTTTTTCTAATGTTGAAATTATGAAATATTTTTTTTTTAAATCTCTTATCTATAAAAGATAGATCTTTTATGTGTAAAAGTAAATCCCTCATGTGTAAGAAAAGAGATGGGGTCATAAAATTAAAAACAAGATTGTAATGACCCGCAAAATCATTTTGACCGCTCTCTACAGATACCTATACTCTTATTTTAGGAGTTCATTAACACCCTCTCCCCCGTCCAAAAAAAAAAAAAAAAAAACCCCAAGTCGCTGAGCCTTACAAAAGAAGGTGATTTAATGATACGATCATTTGTAGTGGCAGAGCTAGTATTGACTGTACAGGTTTGGCCGAATTGAATCACTTCGGTCCAAATCTTGTGAAATTTATTTAATATATATACAAATTATTAATTTAGAACTCAGTAATTTAAAAGTGGTAGAATTCCAAACCCAAGCTTCTAATCATTGGCTTTCACGAGTTAAAAGTAAATGTAATTTACTACTGAAAAAAATTGCATCCATTATTTCGCTTGAGTTATGGTTATTAAAACGCCATGCAGTTTAAACTTGATGATGATATTTGGAAAGGTTTTCTCTCTCTTTTTGAAACGGGAAGGCAATAATATGCTTTTCCCATCCTTCTTGCGTCTTTTCTAAAGCCAAAATTCTGCCCATAATTTATGATTGCTAATTTGCCATTCACTTCTATCGGGTTATAATAAGGTAGGTTGTAATTTATAGGTAATTTATCGGACTATTTTAATTGACCCAAGGCCCAAGTGCCCCAAGTAGTGCAAAATCTTGACTATTAATAATATAGTCAAATTCTAGTTTCGCTCCAAACACCTTCAAAATATTCAAACCATATAAAATAAAGAAGTGCTTTTAAACACTTCTTCCTTTCCTTTTTTTTCCATTGAGGAATAAAACAACATCTTCTCAAATACTCATTAACCTAACAAGACATTGATGAATATCCAAGAAAACTGAGTTTGATGCAATAAGAGAATTGCAAAATTTTGAAACACACATAAAACGCATTAACAGAAAGATTCAAAAATATTTCAAAGATTATTTCTTGAGTTATTGATCATATTTTGTGGCAGCATCCATCTTTTTCACCGTGTAAAAGGCGGCACAATTTATTTTGAGTAGAAATTGATAGAGAAATTTTTGCTTCTCCTTATATAACTTTGTTTACCCTTAAATACGGATAACAATTGAATTTATACGATGTTTTAAGGATTGTGGATTAATTCAATACAAGTGATCAATGACCTTAGATTAAGCAAATAAAAGAAGTAATTAGTAGCCAAACCAATGATAAGAGTGCCCAAGCTCGGTTAAAGGCTTAACGAGGAACCTACCTTCGATTCCGAGCTTGCACTTATGAAGAACTTATGAACAAAAATAAGAACTTTATAACTTTTAGAGAGAACATAAGTATATTGCCTTGGTATGCATGTTACAATGTGTCTAATGAATAATAAACTTTTCCTTTATATAGTACGGGAGTTTTACCCTAGGTACAATTCTAAGAAAGGTAAAAAATTTCCTTTTCGCTAATCACTGATTTTCTGCCGATATGGGCCGATATTCACGCCGTGATATTCGGATTGGCACAGACATCATGATCCTTTGTTAGTCCTGTGCGGTTGTTTGGTAATGCTCTTCGAGGTCTTGGGACTTGAACCGGACTCGGAGGACGTGGTCCCGATGGCTCCGAGAGTAAGTGTTTTGCTCGGGCCCTGGTACGAGAGGCTCCTCGCTCTGATTCCGATTCCTTACATTCACGTCCTTGCTTAGTTTGCCTCCCCAGGAAATCGGGGTGCTCATTAGGCTCGGTTTCACCCGTATACAGATAGTCCCCTCGTTTCTCAAAGAGTAGGCTTGCCGAAACGATGGAAAATGACAGATGTTCTCAGGTTCCTTCCTTCGTAAGTTACGAAGAGGGAGCCGAAACATCCCATCAGTGACGCCGTTCTGACTTCGAACACGTGTCGCTCATTGGCTAGTTGGCCCCGAATGCAGATCGTCCTCTATTTCCCTATAAAAACCTTCATCCTTTGTTCCTTCTCTACTTTTTTTATCAAGCTACTCATATGCGTCGTAACTTCTTACCTCATATGCGTCGTAACTTCTCAAAGTTAAAGCCGTATTTTCAATGCCACCTCATATGCGTCGTAACTTCTTACCCACTAAGGAACATAATGCAAAAACCCGAGCTCTCGAGCTGATTGGCCAAATGGGCCGTAGAAATAGCGGGTACGAAATTGAATATCAACCCCGGGCTGCCATCAAATCTCAAATTTTGGCAGACTTCGTGGCCGACTTTACGCCAGCTTTAATACCCGAGGTCGAAAAGGAATTGTTATTAACCTCGGGGACTTCCTTGGGAATCTGGACACTCTTTACGGACGTTGCCTGGAACATAAAGCGGTCTGGAATTGGCATCCTGTTTAAGCTGCCTACGGGTAATGTAGTTAGGTAATCTATTAGAACTATGAAATTGACTAACAGCCGAGTATGAGGCCATGATTGCAGGTCTCGAATTGGCTAAAAGCTTGGGGGCGAAGTGGTCGAAATTAAGTGGGACTCCCTCCTTGTCGTAAATCAAGTCAATGGGTCATTCGAAGTAAAAGAGGAACGAATGCCAAGGTACTTAGACAAGTTACAGGTAACGATGCATCGATTCAAGGAATGGACCCTACAGCACGTACACCGGGATCAAAATAGCGAAGCTGATGCTCTGGCTAACTTGGGGTCATCGGTTGATGACGATGAATTCAGCTCAGGAACGGTCGTATAGCTCATGAAATCAGTAGTGGAAGAAGGCCATGCCGAAATAAACTCAACTAGTTTAACTTGGGACCGGAGAAATGAGTATATAGACTACTTGATGACTGGGAAGTTGCCCTCAGATCCTAAAGAATCGAGAGCTCTACGCACGAAGGCGGCCAGGTTTAGCTTGTCCTGAGGTACTCTGTTCAGAAGAACGTTCAATGACCCACTCTCCATATGCTTGGGGCCGGGAGACACCGAATATGTTTTGAGGGAAGTTCAGGAAGGCACCTACGGAAACCATTTGGGGGCAGAATCTTTATTTTGTAAGATAATCAGAGCCGGCTATTACTGGTTCGACATGGAGAAAGATGCAAAAGACTTTTTACGGAGATGTGACGGCTGTCAGAGGCATGCACCAATGATCCATCAACCCAGAGAGCTACTACATTCAGTCTTGTTACCTTGGCCGTTCATGAAGAGGGGAATGGACATTGTTGGTCCCCTGTCGTGGGCACCCGGTAAGCCTCAATTCATATTGTTTATGACCGACTATTTTTCTAAATGGGCCGAAGCTCAAGCGTTCGAGAAGGTCTGGGAAAAGGAAGTCGTCGACTTCATTTAGGACCACACAATATCTGGTTCGGAATACTGGCCTAAATAGTGTGTGATAACGGGAAGCAGTTCATCGTCAGCAAAGTAAGCAAAATTTTCGAGGACCATAAGATCAAAAAGATCTTGTCAACACCCTATCACCCTAGTGGGAACGGACAGGCAGAATCTACAAACAAGACCATACTTCAAAACCCAAAGAAAAGTTGACCAATGCCAAAGGGAAGTGGAAGAAAATTCTGCCCGAAGTCTTGTGGGCATACCGTGCAACCTCGAAATCTAGCACACACCTGGAACCCGAACGAGGGGAAGCTGGGGCCGAATTGTGAAGGACAATATCGAGTTATCGGGATTACAGTTAAAAGTTCGTATAAACTCGAAGCAGGAAACGGTGCAGAGCTACCGAACAACTGGAATGTGACACACTTAAAGCGGTACTACTGCTAAGGTACAACCTCATTTACCTTTTTATAATATTGCGAATCGGACTAACATTTGCAGGCAACAACCAAAGGAGAATATGACTATTAGTTCTGAAAGCACGCATTGCACTCTTTTTACCTTGAACCGGTTTTGTCCCAAATGGATTTTCCGGCAAGGTTTTTAACGAGGCAACAGTAAATCGTGCTAACTTTTCGAAGACCGGTTTTAAATCGGAGTCAATGGTCTCATCAACAGTATCTGAGCCCTCTCAAGATCGACCTCGAATACTGGGGGCCATCACCTTCAGGTCAAGCTTCTTAGCAAGGAAATAAGAAACCTTTGTGCTTAAACAGTCTAGGCTCGATGATTAGGATTTATTGTAAGGGTCAAATGGTCAAGTGAACCGTGCCCGCGTAAGCCACCTTAGCCATAATACAAGCTTTTACACGCTTTTAATCTTGTACGTTACACATAGAAATAAAAGGAAGTTTCTACCTTGCTATTACATACTTTTGCTTCTTAAAGCATCGAGCCTAAGGGCTATTCCTACCCGGGGATTATCGAGCCCAAAGGTCACCCCTATCCAAGCCTAAAGGGCTACCCCCACTTGGGGACTGACGTCCGAAATAAGTTCGGGCGGCTCAGATCATCAAAACCCGGAGGCACAAAACCTATTAGGTAATGCCTAAACCTAAAAGGCTATGGCCGCCCTAAAAAATAGCTCGGAAATGTCCGAAACCCATAATCAAAACGTAAGGCCTTCAACAAAATTCTAAACCTGTTAAAAGGTTATCCTCGGCAGAGGCATTGTCTAAGAACACTTAAGCATCTTGGGAAAACTTCCGGTCACTCTGAGTTTTCAAAACTTTCGAGCAAAAATTGCATCGAGATCAGGTTCTCGGACCTCCAAAAAATAAATGACTTATTACTACGTCTAATTCTGTGCTAAGGCATTAGAAATATTCGCAATTATAAAAAGATGCTAAGACAATAGAGACTTGAAATTGCCAAAAGGGGAAATTTTATATATTCTGGAATATCTTTACAAAGGCCCAACAAAGACGACCTCGAACTTAACAAAAAATAAGTACAGAATACAAAAACTAAAACATCCTAAGGCATTTACGCCTGATCTCCGCCGAAGCCCGATTTGTCACCAGAACCATCGGGGCCTTCGGATTCTTCTGAGCCTCCTCACATTCAGGTTCAGCTAGCTTCTTCGCCTCGACCTCAAGTATTTTTGCCTCCTCGATCTCGGCAGACAGGTTGAAGCTTCGGGCATGGATTTCTTCGAGGGTCTCCCTTCGGGATAGCCACCTCACGTACTCAGCAGTTGTCTTCAGACGAGCCTCGACTGCTTCGACATCGGCACTGTATTGAGCCACCATCTTGTCATCATCGGCCGAGGTTATCTCCAACTTGGATTTCGTTATTTCGAGCTCTTTACCAAGAGCATCCCGTTTCGCGCCGTGGACTCCTTCATTGGACTTTTCCTTTCTTGCTTGAGCCTCTTCGAGCATGGACTCAGTGTAGGAGGGCATCCCCAAAATCTCAATTATACTAGGCGCTTCCTTTGGAGCGGAGCAGGCGTCCTGGGGAGTCTCACCCCGGGTATCCACATCGATCTCTTGAGTCTGAGGGAGTCGACCTCACAAGTCTCCCCCTCGGATGCCTCCTGCTCCCCAGAAAAGGTCGTCCCGTGGGTAATAAAAATAAGTTTATCCTCTAGCTCGTCCCTAAGCCGGAGAAGAGGGTCGGAATCCGACACCCGGGAGCTAGAGCCCCTCCTGGGCTTGCGGGCCACCCTTTTCTTTGGTTTCTTCACCTCGGAGCCCGGGGAGCCCGAAGGTTTTCTCTTTCTTTTCTTCTTTTCCTACGTGGCAACCCCAGGCTGCCCCACAACGGAGGGATCAACAGACAGGGGCACGTCCTCATCCCCTTCCAAAGGCCTAAGTTCGATGGTCTTAGGAAAACCTGCAATAACAAAGGGGAAGAGAAGTTATTGTAATGAAAGATAGAAACATGGTATTAACTATTCAGAAAGAGGCCTTACCTTGAGAACGGGCCTCCCATTGGCCCTTTGAGAGTCTGCGCCATGTGCGCTCGGAGTGCGGTATTTGAGTACAAATGTCCTCGATCCATTCCATTAGTAGGGGAACAACATTCACAACCACAAGCATGAATGAGAAAAAAGAAATTGAAGGAAAAGAAAATCTTGACGCTTGAGGAGAGATTGCACTTACGGGATGCGTTCCACTTCTCAGGGAATGACATGTACTCGGGGGAAATCAAGTCTTCGGTCTTCACTCAAACAAAGCATCCCTGCCAGCCCCGGTCTCGGTCTTCGTGAATACTCGAAAAGGGAGCCTTGCTGGCCTGGTGAGTAAGTTTGATCAGTCCCCCTCGGAAAATTTGGGGACTGTATAATCAAAATAGATGATCGATCGTGAACCGACGAGACTCGGTCTTGTTCACGAAGAAGCGGAGGAGGATCACGATCCTCCATAACGACGAATGGATTTTCCCGAGTCACACATCATACCTCTTGCAAAAGTCCAGAACAACCGGGTCCACCGGGCCCATCGTGAAGGGGTAAATGTAAACACTTAAGTACCCCTCCACGTGGGTAGTAATGGCGTCCTCGGGCCTGGGGACTACTACGTCTTTGCCTTCCCAATTGTCGTCATTTCGGACCATGGGAAGAACGTCTTCGATCACGGAGCATATGTACCTTGATGCTCCTTCACCCCTGTCCTGTTTGCGTGAGGGTTTCTCGACCTTAAAGTCCTTTGCAGTTAAGCAGCCCCCAGGAATAAACACTTTCAAGGGAGGCTCGGCAGTCGGTTCGTTAGCAGCCACCACGGGAGAAGCCGTTTCGAGGGAAACTACTTCTGGGGCCACCGCCTCAGTATCGGCGGGCGGTTGAGAAGATGAAGAGGCAACTTGTTGAGGAATGGATTTCGATGTTTTGGCCATTGTTATCTGGGAGAGGTTTGAAAATTTGAAGAAAGAATGCAAAGTTTTAGGAAAACGGGTTTTGAAGATGAAGAACAGAGTATGAAGATTTGAAGAAAATCTGGGTAAAAACTTGAAATCACTATGAAAATTGAAAAACAAGGATGAAGATATGAAGGTTTGGATGAAGTTGGATGATAGTCAGAAAGCTCGAAGCTAATAGCTTGATCAAAAAGTACAGAAGGAACAAAGGATGGAGGCTTTTATAGGGAAATAGAGGATGAGCGACACGTGTTTGAAGTACAGAAGGAACAAAAGTACAGAATGAGCGACACGTGTTTGAAGTCAGACAGGCGTGACTGATGGGATGTGTCGGCTCCCTCTTCGTAACATACGAAGGAAGGAACCTGAGAACATCTGTCGTTTTCCATCATTTCGGCAAGCCTACTATTTGAGAACGAGGGGACTATCTGTATACAGGTGAAATCGAGCCTAATGAGCACCTCGATTTCCTGGGGAGGCAAACGAAGCAAGGACGTGAATGTAAGGAATCGGAATCAAAGCGAGGAGCCTCTCGTACCAAGGCTCGAGCAAAACACCTACTCTCGGAGCCATCGGGACCACGTCCTCCGAGTCCGGTTCAAGTCCCAAGACCTCGAAGAGCATTACCAAACAACCTCACAGGACTAACAAAAGATCGTGATGTCTGTGCCAATCCGAATATCACAGCGTGAATCTCGGCCCGTATCGGCAGAAAATCAGCGATTAGCGAAAAGGAAGATTTTTACCTTTCTTAGAATTGTACCTAGGTTAAAACTCCCTTACTATATAAAGGGGAAGCTTATTATTCATTAGACACATTGTAACACGCATACCAAGGCAATATACTTCTGTTCTCTCTAAAAGTTATAAAGTTCTTATTTTTGTTCATAAGTTCTTCATAAGTGCAACCTCGGAATCGAAGGCAGGTTCCTCGTTAAGCCTTTAACCAAGCTTGGGCACTCTTATCATTGGTTTGGCTACTAATTACGTCTTTTATTTGCTTAATCTAAGGTCATTGATCACTTGTATTGAATTAATCGACAATTCTTAAAACAACGTATAAATTCAATTGTTATCCGTTTTTAAGAGTAAACAAAGTTATATAAGGAGAAGCAAAAATTTCTCTATCAATTTCTACTCAAAATAAATTGTGCCGCCTTTTACACGGTGAAAAAGATGGATGCTGCCACAAAATATGCTCAATAACTCAAGAAATAATCTTTGAAATATTTTTGAATCTTTCTGTTAATGCGTTTTATGTGTGTTTCAAAATTTTGCAATTCTCTTATTGCATGAAACTCAGTTTTCTTGGATATTCATCAATGTCTTGTTAGATTAGGTAGTGTTTGATGAGAGTATTTGAGAAGAGGTTGTTTTGTCTCTCATTGGTAAAAGAAAGAAAGGAAGAAGTTTTTGAAAGCACTTCTTTGTCTTATATGGTTTGAATATTTGAAGGTGTTTTGGAAGGAAACTAAAATTTGACTATATTATTAATAGTCAAGATTTGGCACTACTTGGGGCATTTGGGCCTTGGATCAATTAAAATAGTCTGAAATTTACTTTTTTAATCACCTATTAATTTTGTTAATTTAATAAAACGTTTTAAATTATTAAAACGTTTTAACAGTTTACTAATTTTGAAAATGTGATTATTAGTTTTAAAAGGTTCCTGTTGGCAAAAGTTGAGTCTATTAATTCTAACACACCTAAAAGGATTTATAAATACCCCATTCCTCTCCAAAATGAAAATCACCAGAAAAACAACAGTTTTCCATCTTCTTCTTTTCTGTTATCTAGAATTCACAAAGTTTGTTCTGGTGAAAATTCGAGTTAATTGCTGATACTCGAATTTCAGAGATTTTGTAGAATACTGGAGGAATTGTACCATAATCCCTACAGCAACAAAATTAGGAGGCTTAAATTCCTTAAGAACATTTACTACACTATCAAGGCCTAATTATTTCGTCTCATACTCGTCGTGGTGGAACCATATTCCTTGTGAAAGCTTTTTACACCATAAAGCAACAAGATGGAATTTTACGGCCTTTTTTTATCCGCTCAATGATGGAATTTGTGTGAATGTGGTTATCTATCAGTTGAGTCACGTTTCGGGAAATATAGTTGCTTTTGATGTTAAAGCTAAATATATGCGGTCATTCAATTTTGTGTTTATTACGTAAAAAAAAAAATTTTTATTACGTAAAAATCAATCAACTTTATGTTCATTACTCAAAAGTCACTTTTCTTTTTTTTGTTACATAAACATTATTTTACTTTGTTTTATTTATCATAAAAGTCACTTTGAGCAGATTTTATAATTTGATGTTAAAGCTAAAAATTTCAAGATTATACGGACGTGGATATTACCTATAAATTACAACCTACCTTATTATAACCCGATAGAAGTGAAAGGCAAATTAGCAATCATAAATTATGGGCAGAATTTTGGCCGTGACTTGAATTTGTGGATTTTAGAAAAGACGCAAGAAGGATGGGAAAAGCATATTATTACCTTCCCGTTTCAAAAAGAGAGAGAATTAGCCGAAGAGGAAACTTTTTATTTAATATCATGGGAAAACCTTTCCAAATATCATCATCAAGTTTAAACTGCATGGTGTATTATTAACTTGAGCTCGTTATAGTAACCCATAAAATTTAAATAATAACCCATAAATTTTAACTTCTGAATTCGACTATGATGTTACTCATGCTATCATTTTTTGTGATATAACTAGTGTATGACACTATAGACTAATAATACATAACATGGAAATAAATTAAAGATAGACACAACAACATACTATATATATATATTTAAGACATGATTAGGGTACAAACATTTGACGGTGCAATTTGTTGCAACATACAGCTGAAGCAATTGCAAATTGCTTTGTTATTAAACGATGTACACATACGACATTCGAAAATATCCATTTAACGAAGGAGACAAATTCTAGTCTTCTCCTCAGGAAAATAATGGCATGTCCTGCAAATAATACCGTCTGAGCAATCGTTGTTTGTTTGACATTGTCTCTCGCAAGTGAGTAATGCATTTAGAAACAAAGTTTGTTCCATGGCAGCTACCTCCTGTGACGACCCGGCTAGTCGTCTCATGAGTTACCACTCTATTTTTCCCTATTCCTACCTTATTATGCTTCGTTATCTGTATTTTAAGTGATCAAGTTAAGTAGTTTGCGTTCGGAGTGGATTTGGTAAGAAATAAGACACTTAGTCTCTTTTAAGAAGGTTTACGTTGGAAAAGTCAACCGGATGTTGACTTATGAGTTAGAGGGCTCGGATGCGAGTTCTGATGGTTCGGTTAGCTTCGGGAGGTGATTTATGACTTAGGAGTACGATCGGAATTGGTTTTGGAGGTCCGGTGTAGAATTAAGCTTGAATTGGTGGAGTAGTATTTTGGCGATTTCCGGTTGTTAGGCGAGATTTTGATCCGAGGGTCGGAATGGAATTTCGTGAGTTGCTATAGCTTCATATGGTGATTTCGGACTTAGGCGTATGTCCGTATTTGAAATTAGAAGTCCGTAGGATAATTCAACGCATTTTGGCGAATGTTGGAAAATAGAAGATTTTTTGGAAAGTTTGACCGAGGAGTTGACTTTTTGATATCGGGGTCGGAATCCAGTTTTGAAAATCTTCATAGGTCCGTTATGTTATTTATGACTTGTGTGCAAAATTTGAGGTCAATCGGACTCGATTTGATAGGTTTCGGCATCGAATGTAGAAGTTGGAATTTGTTAGTTTCATTAGGCTTGAATTGGGGTATGATTCGTGTATTTAGCATTGTTTGATGTGATTTGAGGCCTCGACTAAGTCCATATGATGTTTTAAGAATTGTTGATATATTTGGTTGAAGTCCCGAGGGCCTCGAATGGATTTTGGATGGTTGATGGAGTTTAACTTGGGCATTTCAAGAATGTGTCAATGTCGTCTCTTCAAGAATAAGTGGTAACATATTATGCAAATGGGCTCCAAATTCAATTTTAATAGAAGCATTAGATCCGCATCGAAATTTCGGAGTCATAGCAAAAAGAATCGTCTAATTCGGACATCGTATGAGAAAGTTATGCCTATTTTTGTGTCAGGAAAAAATCGCTAGCGCCCAGCTACTGGAACCAGCGCCATAGGCAGCGCCCGGCACCACCTGTGGCGCCCGAGGCAGAAAAAGCCCTATAAAGCGGGGGTTTTGGTTATTTTGACAAAAATAGAGTTGGGGGAGCTCGGTTTGGGCGATCTTTAGAGGGGTTTCCACAAATTTGAAGGATGTAAGTGTTATTTATCATAAATCCTTCATAGATCATGATTCCATACTCATTTACATCATGAATCCATGAATTTATGGAAGAAAAATCAGATTTTTTTACCAAATCTTCCAAGAACGAAAATTTAATATTTGAAAGCCAATCCGATGTCGGAATTTGATAATTTTTGTATGGTTGAACTCGTTGGGAGATAAGGAACCCGTTGATGTAAAAAAAATTCAACTTCGAGAAGTGGGCCCGGGGCTCGGGTTTTGCTAATTTCGGGATTTCTTGGTATTTTCGGTTGTTTTCGCTTGGGCTTTGTTCCTTCAACATATTGTGACAAAATTATTCTGAATTTGGATAGATTCGACGCACGCGGAAGCCAATTCGAAGGGCAAAGGCGTCGTGGGCTAGCAATTTAGCCGGTTTGAGGTTAGTAGTGATTGTAAATGATGTTCTGAGGATTTGAAACCCCAGATTTGCACATCGTACTGCTATATTGAGTTGAGGCACTCGCTCGATGATGAGCGTGGGGTCGTTTACTACTGGGGATTGTGACTTGGTCCATCCCGATTGATGATTTTACTATGCAATTGATTGAAACTTACTTGTTATCATATTGGTTTGGGTTGATTGCCATATTTGGGCTTCGTGCCGGTTATTTGAACCCTTCGGGGGTATTTATCACTGTTTCCTCACTGTTTTGATTCATTACTTGAACTCAGTTATGTTGTTTTCCACTGTTTTACAACTCAGCCACTTTTACTCAGTTTTGAGATTTAAATGACATTTTAAATGATGTAAATGGGATCGGGTGGCACGCCGCCACGAGATATGATGTAAGTGGGATCGGGTGGCACGCCGCCACTAGATATTGCGCTTGGGCCGTAGGGGCCCCTTCCGGAGTCTGTACACCCCCAGTGAGCGCGGGTACCCATGGTGATGTGAAATGTAGCCCGAGGGGCTGATATTGTGATGTGAAATATAACCCGAGGGGCGGTTTTAAAAGTTTTCTTTTACTTCACGTAATCTACTTGAAATATTTACATGTTTTGCGGCTTCATTATGGATTGCCTTGTGCTTTATGTGTTTTCTTACTTTCAGTTGTTATTTATAATTATTACTCACTGAGTTGGAAGTACTCACATTACTCCTTGCACCATATGTGCAGATTCAGGCATTATCGGTTCCGCTCCGAGGCATTGACTACTACTGTCAGGGCGGTGATTCAGAGACTACGAGGTAGCTGTTGGTGTCCGCAGCCCCGTATCTCTTTTATCTTGTTGTTTCCACTTTCTTCAAACGATTGTGCTAGAGATATTGTAATAGTAATCTTATTATTAGGATTTCATTAGTTGCTCATGACTTTGTGACACCCCGATTTCGGGCTGTTGTCGGGATGGTTAGCTATGTTTTCCGCAAACTACTGTAGTGAATTTTGCTTATATTATTTTCGCGTTGTTTAACTGTTTAAAATGAGGTTTAGTTTGAATTGGCTGGCCTTGTCTTCATGGAAGATGCCATCACGACCGGGTTGGGATTTTGGGTCGTGACACCTCCAAAGGTAAATCACGTACAGCCATAACCAGCATGTTTGGCGACCCTGAAAATTTGGCTGTATATATAACATCATTAGGAAAAAACTAAATGATACAATCATATGTCACAATGATATACTTTAATTCTTGGATTGTTATTACTACTACTGTATTGTTTTCTTTCCCTTCGAAATTTTCTTAATATCTTATTGTTCCTGCTGCTAGATTAGTTGGTGTTTGATGGGAGTATTTGAGAAGAGGTTGTTTTGTCTCTCATTGGAAAAAGAAAGAAAGGAAGAAGTATTTAAAAGCACTTCTTTGTCTTATATACTTTGAATATTTGTAAGGATGTTTTGGAGGGAAATTGAAATGACTATATTATTAATAGTCAAGATTTGGCACTTGGGCAAATTAAGTAGCCCGGATTTAATATTCTAGTCACCTATTATTTTATTAATTAATTAAGAACCTTTTTCAATTAAATTTCATAAAAAACATTTTTAACAATTTTCTTTTTAAATTCAAAAGGTGACTATTGGTTTTAAAGGTGCCTTTTATGAAGAGATGAGTCTGTTAATTCGAACAGACCTAGAGGTATTATAAATACCCATATCATAGGCAAAACGAAAGATATCTAAAAAATTTCATCTCTTTATCTTTTACTTATTTTCTACAACTCACGAATACTCTATTCTTGTGGAAAATTCGAAATAGATGCTGAAACTCAAATTTTAGAGGCTTTGTAAAATCCTGGAGGAATTCTGCTATTATCCCAGCAGCAACAAAGTGAGAAGCTTAAAATCCTCAAGGACAGTGATTACACTATCGAAGCCTGATTATTTCATCCAATTATTCTAGCAACTGCTTGTTGCCACTGCTTTTTATTCATATATTTTTAGCCGAGGTTCTACCAAAACAACCTCTTTGCCCTTTCAGGGTAAGGGTAAGGACTGAGTACACGCTACACTCTCCAAACCCTACTTATGGGAAACCACTAGGTTTGTTGTTGTTGTTGTAATCATATGTCGCTACTAGAAACACGTGTTTTTCTGACGAACTTCCGTCCCGTAAGGGCAGAGCTAGAGGGTTAACTACGGGTTCGGCAGAATCCAGTAGCTTTGGTCCAAACTCTATTTTTGTTTTAAGAAATTCACTAGATATATGTACAAAAATTTAATTTAGAACTCAATTACTAATACCTTATATGGTTATTTTTAAAAAAAAATTATTAGAGCTAGTGAAGGGAGTTATTAATAAAAATTACTCACCAACTGTAGCGACCCAGAGGAGGAGCATGAACACAGCTAATTGCTTTTGGAAAGAAGCCATTCCTCTATGAAGGTATAGATTGATATTTTTAGAAATTGTTTTTGTGTTCCAAGAGTGCAAAAAGGGTAGAATTTATACCCAATGAAGGGAGCTAAATTTGTTAAATAAAAAATAGAATGATTAAACGAGAATGATTAAATTTATGGATAGCTTGAGAAGAGGAGCTTTGGACCAATGATGATGTTGTCTTTGTGTAATCTATATTCCACAGGTTCAAGTAGTAAAATCAGCCACCGATACATCAAAGTAGACTGCCTACTTTTAACTCGTGAAAGCCAATCACAATCTCCATTCTAGTTGATGCAAATGATTTGAGGATTAGGTTTGGAATTCTATCACTTTTTAATTATTGAGTTTTAAATTAATAATTTATATATATATCAAATAAATTTCACAAGATTTGGACCGAAGTGATTGAGTTCCGGCCGAATCTGTACCGTCAATGCTAGCCCCGCCACTGCAAATGATCATATCATTAAATCACCTTCTTTTGTAAGGCTCAGCGACTTGGTTTTTTTTTTTTTTGGACGGGGGAGGGAATGTTAATGATATCCTAAAATAAAAGTATAGGTATCTGTATAGAGCGGTCAAAATGATTTTGCGGGTCATTACAATTTTATTTTTAATTTTATGACCCCATTTCTTTTCTTACACATGAGAAATTTAGTTTTACACATAAGAGATCTATCTTTTAGACATAAGAGATTTAAAAAAATATATATTTTATAATTTCAACATTAGAAAAAATCATGAAGCCCATTTCCTCCTCAAAATTGCTTTTAGGGCATCGTAAGTTCAAATCTTAGATATTGTCTCTCTAACACATTTATTATTGTTATATATTAACTTGAGCTCGTTATAATAACCCATAAAATTCAAATAATAACCCATAAACTTTAACTCCTGAATTCGACTATGATGTCACTCATGCTATTATTTTTATGATATAACTAGTGTATGATACCATAGACTAATAATACATAACAACGGAAACAAATTAAAGACAGACACAATAACATACGATATATATATTTAAGACATGATTAGGGTACAAATATTTGACTGTGCAATTTGTTGCAACATACAGCTGAAGCAATTACAAATTGCTTTATTATTAAACGACGTACGTACACACACGACATTCGAAAATATCCATTTAACGAAGGAGACAAACTCTAGCTTTGTACTCTGGAAAATAATGGCATGTCCTGCAAATCATACCGTCTGAGCAATCCTGGTTTGTTTTACAGTCTCTCTGGCAAGTGAGTAATGCATTTAGAAACAAAGTTTGTTTCATGGAAGCTAGCTCCAAAGGTAAATCACGTACAGCCATAACCAGCATGTTTGGCGACCCTGGAAATTTATCTGTATATATAACATCATTAGGAAAAAACTAAATGATACAATCATATGTCACAATGGTATACCTTAATTCTTGGATTGTTATTACTACTACTACTGTATTGTTTTTTTTCCCTTCGATTTTCTTAATATCTTGTTGTTACTGCTGTTAGATTAGTTGGTGTTTGATGGGAGTATTAGAGAAGAGGTTGTTTTGTCTCTCGTTAAAAAAAGAAAGAAATGAAGAAGTGTTTAAAAGCACCTCTTTATCTTAAAAATATTTTTAAATTAAATTTCATAAAAACATTTAAAACAGTTTTCTTTTTAAATTCAAAAGGTGACTATTGGTTTTAAAGGTGCCTTGTAGAGATGAGTTTGTTAGTTTTAACAGACTCCTAGAGGTATTATAAATACCAATATCATCGGCAAAACAAAAGATATCTTAAAAAAATCCATCTCTTTCTCTTTTACTTATTTTCTACAACTCACAAATATTCTGTTCTTGTGAAAAATTCGAGTTAGATGCTGAAACTTGAATTTTAGAGGCTTTGTAAAATCTTGGAGGAATTCTGCTATTATCCCAGTAGTAACAAAGTGAGAAGCTTAAAATCCTCAAGGACAGCGATTACACTATCGAAGCCTGATTATTTGATCCCATTATTTTCTAGCAACTGCTTGTTGCCACTACTTTTTATTCATATTTTTTTAACCGAGGTTCTACCAAAACAACCTCTTTGTCCTTTCAGGATAGGGGTAAGGACTGTGTACACGCTACACTCCCCAAACCCTACTTGTGGGAAATCACTAGGTCTGTTGTTGTTGTTGTAATCATATGTCGCTACTAGAAACACGCATTTTTCTGACGAACTTCCGTCGAATGTGCTCACCCGTAGGGGCAGAGCTAGAGGGTTAAATACGGATTCGGCAGATCCAGTAGCTTTGGTCCAAACTCTATTTTTGTTTTAAGAAATTCACTAGATATATGTACAAAAATTTAATTTAGAACTCAATTACTAATACCTTATATTGCTATCTTAAAATTTAGAACCAATAAGTTCTAATCTTGGCCTCACCTCTGCTACCGAAAGCTTTTTTCTATTGTTTTTTTTATGAAAATTTCAAATTTCCAATAAATTTTGACAAGAACGTCCTCACCTTCCTCCGGCTTATCACCGGCAGTCTGTTCAGGGTTCCAAACTCAACGATGACAACTAAACACGAGGGTTGCGCTCGTTGCGGGACTTAACCCAACACCTTACGGCACGAGCTGATAATTTTAATGTGGCCGATTTCCCCTCTTTTGCAGTCAGTTTCGCTACAACAACTGCTGCTCTAGCTAATTGTCCACCCTTTCCAAGTGTGATTTCTATGTTATATATGGCCGTGTCTAAGGGGATATCGGTTGAAGTAGATTCTTCTTTTGATCAATCAAAACCCCTTCCCAAACTGTACAAGCTTTTTCCAAAGCATACGGCTTTCTGCATGTAGATGTAGTAGTGTGTAACTTAAACGTGCATGCACATGCACTCATAGTAACATATGGTTATTTTTTAAAAAAATTATTAGAGCTAGTGAAGGGAGTTATTAATAAAAATTACTCACCAACTGTAGCGACCCAGAGGAGGAGCATGAACACAGCTAATTGCTTTTGGAAAGAAGCCATTCTTCTATGCAGGTATAGATTGATATTTTTAGAAATTGTTTTTGTGTTCCAAGAGTGCAAAAAGGGTAGTATTTATAACCAACGAATGGAGCTAAATTTGGTAAATAAAAAATAGACTGATTAAACGAGAATTGCATGTAAAATAGCTCTTCATACTATTTTGTTTGTGTAACGTACTTTTGTGCAATGTTTATTGGTAATAGTTTGACTATGGTTGATCTTGGTCTGGAAAATTAGGTGTGTAATTAATACTCTATGGATACCCTGAGAAGGAGAGCTTTGGACCAATGATGACGTTATCTTTGTGTAACCTATATGTCACGGGTTCAAGTAGTGAAATCAGCCACCGATGCTTACATCAAAGTAGGCTGTCTATATTACACTCTCATGGGGTGCGGTCCTTCTTCGGGCCCTGCGTGAACACGGAATGCTTTATGTACCGAAATCCTATATATTGACGTGATAGCATATCAAGTAGATTAAATTAAGGGTTTGGATTATGAAGATTAACTTACCTAACTATAAATTATAATGATTGCTTTGATATAGATTTCCTAATTTTCTAATACTTCCAAAAATTAAGTGTTAAGCATACTGAAATAAACATAAATGGCAATTATTTGCATACACGTGGGGTCAAAATGGGGTACAATCCCACATGAATCAATTATACATATGTGGGACTGACTTAATATTGAATATGTTTAGTCGCTACTCAATATTAAATATGTGGACACTAAAAATCAAATACGTTATCAATAAAGTCATTATTCATTTGACGACCTATATAAAATATATTTTCACGTGGTGGCCATAATTCTCGGAAACAACATAAATATTATTTGAGCCACCAATCAATAATCATGTAGTTCATAATTATGTTCTAACATTCTTACACAAGCTCATTTTCACGTCCTTAAGTACATAAAATATCATTTAGTCATGTATGCATTTGAAATTATTAAAAAAATGTGATCGTAAACACTTTAGCAATGACGTTCCAATTTAGCCTTGGTGTGTTGAGTTGTCCCATATCGGTGGCATTTAAGATCTTTGGTCTCCTTATATATATGGTCTTGAGCAATTCTCATCTCATAAGCTAGCTTTTGGGGTTGAGTTAGGCCAATGTCCATTTATCATGGTGTACCCATAAATATGCAATTGGAATTTCGGCCCGAATATTGACTCACCCATAAATATGCAATTGCAATTGTTTGAACAAAAAGAGGAATAAAATATAAAAATAAGAAGAAATATAGAAATACAAGACTTGTACTTAAAATTATAATGAGAAAAATCCTACATATACATAAAATTGAAATCATAATAAACAAAATCAGGAGGCAAAAATATTAAAAATAGAAAGAGTTTATATCTATATATAACTTGTTTTTGTGGCGAACTAAGTCGCCACTATATGTAAACAATGTCGCTTCCAAAAGTTGGCATCGTTGGTCGCTCCTTCTAGTGGAGACCTAATAAAAAATTAAAATGATTACACGAAATTGCATGTTACAATAGTTTATTTATTTACAGATTTCTTAAGAGTGTTCTTCATAGTATTTTGTTTATGTAATGTACATTTTTGCAATATTTATTGGGTAATAGCTTAACTTGGTTGATCTTGGGCCACAATTAATTAGGTGTGTAAGTAATACTCTATGGATGCTATACACTGACCTGATAGCATATCAAGTAGAGTAAATTAAGGGGTTTGGATTATGAAGTTTAACTTGCCTAATCTTTAATTATCATGATTAGGGTGTTCGTCGGTCGATATGGTACCACTACTAGAAATCAGGCATTTAGAGACCAAACATTAGCGACCAAAGTTGGTCTGCCACAAAAATCGACCAACTTTGGTCGCTCCCATAGACGAAAAAAATGAAAAAAAAACTTAAATAAAATAGCGACCATAATAGGTCGCCCATTGGTCGCCAAAGTGTTCAACATTTTGACCGGACTGGTCAAACAAATTCGGTCAAAGATAATTCAAAAATGGCGACCAACTTTGGTCGCAAACTGGACCCACGTTCAATTTTGGCGACCAAAGTTGGTCGCATAGGGAAGGAAAATTTTCTGGGGACATAAGCGACCAAAGTTGGTCGCCTTTCTTGAATATTAAATTAAATCAGAAATTAAATTGGCGACCAACTTTGGTCGCTTACTGGAAGAAATTTTATGGTGACATAAGCGACCAAAGTTGGTCGCTTACATGAATATTAAATTAAATCAGAATTTAATTTAGCGACCAACTTTGGTCGCTTATCGGAGGAAATTTTATGGTGCCATAAGCGACCAGAGTTGGTCGCTTATCTGGAAAATTAAAATAAATCAGATTTTTATTTGGGGACCAACTTTGGTCGCTAATAGAAAGGTATATATATTAGCGACCAAAGTTGGTCGCTTTCTTGTTAATATTTTACCAAAGTGTATAAATATATTACTAAAATATATATATATATATTGATAT